>PVKS010040990.1:0-16299 GCA_004027875.1 Aplodontia rufa
TCCCCGCCCTAACTCGGCCCCTCGGAGGGCGGCTAGCAAGGTCGTCCTGCCCGCTTCTCGCACAGGAACGCTGCGAGGAGCGACTCCTCCCCCCCCTTCCCCAGACCTGTCCTGCCGGCGCCGGCGGCCGGTTCTCAATGTCCTGCTGGCCCCCCGGGGAACGGCCAAAGTCCCCTGAGGCCGTTCCCGCTGCTCCCCGCTCCAGAATCCAGGGCGGGGAGCTACAAGGTTTTCCAAATTCCTATATTATCTTTAACAGCAAAAAAAAAAAAAAAAATCATTCTTTTTGCTGACATTTCCACTTGCTCAAATTACATGCAGCTGCAAGCATTCAAGGGTAATATCTCATGACTGTTTACTGTGATTTTCAACAGAAAAGTTCATGATACAATTCTATAGTTGCCTGGCACCCGGGTCTAAACTGCCCTGCATTCTGTTCACAAAGGATCCCCCCACAATTTATTATATGTGGAACTGCTAGGATTAGTGTTTATAAAAACTTGAATTAAATAGTGATAATTTTAAATGAGATACCTGGCAGTGGTTGTAAAGGAAAAAATAAGATTCCTATAATTATCCACTGAATCTACATCTGAAACAAATGAGTTCTACCCATTATACTTTTCTTACAAAAAGGAAATACTATTATCCAGACCTTTCATGCATAAAGATAAAATGTGAGGCCATATTCAATTCTTTCAATTCTTGAAAGATAAAAAAATTAAGTATAACACTGATAATTTCATTTATTGACTTCTGAAAGGTGACTTGTTTGTACTACTTGATTAGGAAATAGGGGGGAAATATCAATTATGTTCTTACTTCAGAAGCTAGACACTTTGCAGGTTGTCTATTTTATTTTTTGATAAATTGCCTCAAGAATCATGACAACTAAGACTTATTTCTTAAACCTTCTTTCTAAAATAGTTGTCCAAATGATTTCTTTTAGTTTTATGTTGTGGTATTCAGAATTTATTGCAGCACTCATGGCCTGAATATAAGGAGAAAAATAGCTTTATAACAATTATTTGTGAAAAAATTTAAGATCTTAATCTCCTAACAATTTCTTGGGGACTTTTTGTAATGTACTAAATGGCCTTCATGATATGGCAACAGGGGCTTCCTATCTATTTCCCTAGAGCTTGTTCTCATTTGCAATGAGGAGCCTAAGATGAAGAAGACAATATTTTTCTTATTTGTTATACATAGTCTTACATATTGGAGGGAATCATTGCTACATATTCATTCATACATGGATTACATACATGGATATTGACAATCCTAGTCCAGGATCTCCCCTCTTCATCCACTCCCCACTCTCATGCCTCCTCAGCAATACCATGTTATATATAGAACTAAGCATATACATTTATACTGATTTTTGAAACTTGAGTTTCTCTGCCTGCAAGTATGTATGTGTATATATATACACATACATACATATACATATATTTATATATATTTTAAATGAGATACCTGGATATGGCCAGATTTTTCATACACACACAGACATACAGACACACAGTGTATTTATCTAGTCTTCATATCAGGATGCATAGGAAAGAAAAACAGATTATTTCCTTAGACCCAGCAAGTTCAGAGGTTTCCAACAACACTACAGGGTGCAAGATATCATAAACTGGGTAGCTTAGAAACAAGTTTGTTGCTCAATGTTCTCTAGGCTAGGAAGTCAAAGATCAGGTTACCAGAAGATTTGGCATCTAGTATTAGTGAACAGTTTCTCCGAAGATGGAACCTTCTTGCTGCACTTTCACATGATAGAAGGGGTAAGCAAGATTGGGCCTCTTTTATAGGACTACTAGTCCCCAGGGCTGGATCAGTACTTGGTGGTTACAGAGCTTGCCTGGCATGCACAAGTAGATGGATTCAAACCCCAGCAACCCATGTACACAAATAAGAGGAATGAAAACCATTTGAAAAACTCAATAAAAATTGATTTTCTTTGTCTCTCTGTCTCTCTCACACTGTCCCTTTCTTAAAAAAAAGACCACTAGTCCCATGTAAGAGCATGAAGCCTTAATGACCTAATCACCTCCCAATACCTCTAATTACCACCATGACTAAGATTTAATATAAAATAAAGGGTGCAGATACCAATATTCAGATCATTGCAATTATATGAACATTCACTAGTTGACATGGAAGAGAAACAGTTTGCAGGGGAAAGTAAGCAGAGTTGGTGTCTACCTTTGTTTAGAACATATCAGAGACACCCTGAGATGCTAAACTTATGGGCTGAGTCACTGCTCTGCCTTAGTGGCTGATGCTATAACAATTCACCATCACATTCTCTCCTGGGTAGGGAAGGAAAAAGTCAAGGACATATAAAATATGCTAATGGAATAAGTGGAAATAAAGACATTAGATTATCACTTTTATATCCTTTTTAGGAATTCCTTGTAGCATTTAACAGTAGAAAATTCCGTTTCCCAACTAAACTTTCCTATGGATTCAATTTAGGCTCAATTATCTATTTCCTTCTCACTTCTACACAATTCACTTTCTCTTTCCATTATTAGTTCCTTTTATTTCTCCCCCATTCTATAAACAGATATTTAAAGATTGATTCTTGGCTCTTTTCCCTTTCATTCACTATTGTGACTTCTACCATTTTAATTTAGACAATTCCCAAATGCAGAAATATCTTGTCTTTCTTCAAGCCCATGCATTTCCAAATTCTATACTTACTCAACTCTCATCTTTCCTTTCCCAAATTATTGCTATTCCATGTTAGCCTGGTTTCCCATAGTCAAATAGCCACCCAACAACTCTTGTACATTGCAGAAGTTGGCCAATTTTTCTGAAAAAGGGCAGATAAGATTTTGCATTTCAGATAAATTCTTCATACCGCATGCTTCCTTGTTCATTTGTTTTTAAAATCAACCTTTACAATATAAAATTATTTTGAGCTTATTCATCATAGAAAAGCAGACCATGAACTGAACTTGACCCCCATTTTCAGATTTGCTGGTGTCTTCATATCATAACACCAGATACTTCTTGCTGAAGCACAGAACCAATCACATAGCTCATTTAAATACAAAGTGTTAAGTTTTGCTTACAATTCATTTTGAATTCCATTCCTTCTTTGAGAACATTTCAAAATAACCAAATTGATCTCCATGCATTTTAAAATTTCCTACTCTCTTACATTTGAGCTCACAGCCTAGAGAACATTCTTTGCAGCCATATTCAATTACTAAGCTACCCTATCTAATTGTCATCCATTCTATGTATGTGTACACAGACATACCTGTGCATGCAGGGAAAAACAACTCCTTTATAATTCTTGTGGCTTGTCATGTATACTTTATATCTCTAACTGTCCATGGAAGCTCAAGAGCCAAATGTGTTTGATTCATTATTGGTTTCCCTCGTGCTCTCTCTCATACCCAATTGTGCTTAGGGCCATAACACATACAGACATTTTATAAATCTTCATTTAATGGATGAGTGGGTGTATGAATAAATTCAGATGAATGCACATTAGTGAGGATGATACATATTCAGTATCCATAAATTTCATTAAAATTTCTACTATCAGAGGCATATCTTCTTAGGGAGTTATAGATTAGTTTAAAAACAAATTTGGTGTAAGTCCATTTACTCAAGTTCTTGGGCCTCCAAGAGACTACCTAATCTGATTGTGAGGAAAAGTGCTAAAAGCAGACAAAACTGGATTCCCAACCTGACTTCATTTGAGTGGTTTAACCAGTAATGCTCCCAGAATCCTGAGCTTTAAAAGGGATAGTAACATCTCTGTGTTCTAGCACCTGCCATACTTGGGAATGCCTCCTTTTTGATTCAGACTATACTTGGACTTTCTTTAATCCCAACAAAACAGACAACAATACACAAAATGTTAAAACTGGTCTGAAGACTTCACATGTCCTATATCCCTTATCAAATGCAAGGCTAAAAAGTTTCCAGTTATTATAGCTTCATATTATCCACATGATGTTCTGGACTTCAAAATAATGATTCTCCTTTAGACACTGGAGAAGACAGAGGGCTGCTGTCTGGGCCTTTACAAAGGATTCTCCAGAAGCCCAACTTCACTACTTTCCAATACAGAGAGATTTAAAGTTTCCAAGAAGACAGATCTGAAGCGTCTCCTGGCATTTAAGCACAACTCCTACATTTAGCAAAAATGGTTTCCACAAAGCTATGAAAGTTACAGACAGGCATGACTTCTAAAGTTTCATCTCCTTTCACAGAGAAACATCTGTGTCTGAGAAAAAAAACATAAAGTCTGAGATGTTTTTGTTTGCTTTTTTTTTTAAACAAAAACATATGCCCATTGGAGTCATCATATCACAAGCAGGGCTGGTTAGTGTTCCCTGGCAGGCTGGGGTTTCAGCACCATGTAGAGGATATTTGCAAGGACTGTTAATACCCCTTTACCCCAATTTGCTTGAAGAGTTAAAAGTTTCAACTTGCATAAAGAATGTTAACTATGCATGTGGAAGCACTTGGTAGTTGCTTAATCATTAATTGTTCTATAAGAAATTGTAGGGACCAATCAGAATGTAAGCACAGATGTATTTTTCCCTGGCATTCTCTGAAGCCTAGTTAAAATTACCAATGTGTCTTACTTCAATACCAGTCACCTGCTATTCCATCTTCAGGTTATTCTGCCATCCCTCTTCATCATCTTCGATAAGAGGACAGTCAAGATGAAACATGTAAACTCTTGGGAGATAAGAATGGAATAAGTCCAGGCCACTTCTTTAGAAAATAACTGAATGACTAAGGCTTATAATGGCCATGATTAGAGATCTGACCATGATTCACTGTAATAATAATGCAACTGACAAAATTCAAACCTCTTGCACATAACATTTTTTATTAGAAGAATATAGAAATATAGATGAGGGGGAAACATTATCAAAACATTATCAATCAATGGATATAAACTTTGTTATTGAGGGGAAAAGCCAGATCATGGATAACCACCTTGGATTTTACCTTGTGCAGTTGCCCCCAGAAAAATTCATGCATTAAATAGGTTGTTCGTGGAGGAATGACATCGGCTTCTGAGATGGTTTCTCCCATCTTCCCAATTTCCGGATTCCTATGAGTTCTTCATATACCCTTCCCCCTTCCCATTCCCCTCCCTGCACCTCCAAGTATCCAATAGAGCCATCCCCCTAATACTGTGAAAGTCATTCAATTTGCAGTTTTGCTAGGTTTGCAGTCAGCCCTACTGCTTCCCCAAATATATTAGCATCAACAGATGAGAGAAACCATTCGGTCCTTGAGTCTCTGAGATTGGGAGACTTCACTAAGCATAATTCTATCCATCTCCATCCATTTGATTTCAAAAGACATCATATCGTGCTCCCTAACGACAGAGTAGTATTTCATAGTATATATGTACCAAAGCTTTTGTATCCATTCATCAACTGAGGGGCATCTGGGTTGGTTCCATAATCTAGCTATAGTAAATTGGGCTGCTATAAACATTGATGAAGCCACATCACTGTAATATGATGATTCTAAGTCTTTTGGGAAAATTCCCAGGAGTGGGATACCTGGGTCATAAGGTGGTTCCATCCTTAATTTTTGAGGATTCTCCACACTGCTTTCCATAGTGGCTGAACCAGTTTGCAGTCCCACCAGCAGTGCAATAGTGTTTCTCTTTTCCCACAGCCCCTCCAGCATCTGTCCTTGTTTGTATTCTTCATTTTTGCCACTCTAACAGGAGTGAGGTGGTATCTCATGGAAGTTTTGATTTGCATTTCCCTGATAGCTAATGATGTAGAGCATTTTCTCATATATTTATGGGCTTTCTGAACTTCTGCAGGAGAAAAATTCCTTTTGAGATCTTTAGCCCATTTATTGATTGGATTATTTGCCAGTTTGGATTTTACTTTCTTTAGTTCCCTATATATTCTGGATATTAGCCCTCTGTCCGAGGTGTAGCAGGCAAAAATTTTCTCCCATTCTGTAGGTTCTCTGTTGATGCTCTCAACTAAATCTTTAGCTGTGCAGAAGCTTTTTAGTTTAATTGCATCTCATTCATTTCATTTTGATTTTACAGTATGCGCCATAGGAGTACTATTAAGGAAGAAGCTGCCAACTCCTATAAGGCGTACTGTTGACCCAACTTCTTTTTCTAGTAAATTTAAAGTTGTAGGCTTAATATCCAGGTCTTTAATCCATTTTGATTTAATTTTTCTGCAGGGTGAAAGATAAGGGTCCAGCTTCAGTTGTCTACAAATGGCAGTCGTTTGTCCAACACCATTTGTTGAACAGGCTCTTTCTTCCACATTATACTTTTGCCCCCTTTATCAAATATCAAATATTTAAGGATATGGGGGTTTGTCTCAGGATCTTCTATTCAGTTCCACTGGTCTTCAGATCTGTTTTGATACCAATACCATGCTGTTTTTGCTACTACAGCTCTGTAGTATAATTTCAGGTCAGGGATTGAGATGCCCCCTATTTATTTTTTTCTATAGAGTAGTGTTTTGGCTAGTCTGGGTCTCCTGTTGTTCCATATGAACTTGAGAATTGCTTTATCTATATCTCTGAAAAATGCCACAGGTATTTTGATGGGGATTGCATTGAATCTGTACAGGGCTTTGGATAGAATGGCCATCTTTATTATATTGATTCTGCCTAACCATGAGCATGGAATGTTTTTACATCTGCTCAGGTCTTCTGTAATTTCTTTTTTTAGTGTTTGATAATTTTCTTTGAATAGGTCTTTAATATCCTTTCTAAGGTTAATGCCCAAGCATTTCATTCTTTTGGAAGTGATGGTGAATGGGAGAGATTTTCTGATTTCTTCTTCTGGGGATTTGGTGTTGGTGTAAAGAAATGCTAGTGATTTGCTGGAGTTTATCTCATAGCCAGCTACTTTGCTAAAATCTCCTATGAGCTCTAGGAGTTTTCTGGCCGATGGTATTGGGTCTTCTAGGTATAGAATCATGTCATCTGAAAATAGAGATAACTTGACTTCCTCTTTTCCTTACGAATACCTTTGATCTCCTTGTCTTGCCTAATAGCTCTGGCAAGGGTTTCAAGGACTATGTTGAACAAGAGTAGGGATAGCAGACAGCCTTGTCTTGTACCTGAATTCAGTGGAAATGCTTTCAGTTTTTCTCCATTGAGGACATTGTTGGCCATGGGTTTGTCATAAATGGTTCTGACACAGTTAAAGTATCTTCCTTTGATCCCTATCTTTTCCAAAGTTTTGAGCATAAAGTGATGTTGAATTTTATCAAATGCCTTCTCTGCATCAATTGAGATGATCATATGGTTTTTGTTTCTAATTCTATTTATTTGGTGAATTACATTTATTGATTTGTGTATATTGAACCAGCCTTGTTTCCCTGGAATGAAGCCCACTTGATCGTACTGGGTTATCTTTTTAATGTGCTTTTGTATCCGAATAGCTAAAATTTTATTAAGGTTTTTTGCATCAATGTTCATGAGGGAAATTGGTCTGTAGTTTTCTTTCTTTGATGTGTCTTTGTTGGGCTTTGGAATCAGTGAAATGTTTGCTTCATAGAAAGTATTTGGGAGTGTTCCCTCTCTATCAATTTCCTGGAAGAGCTTGAAGAGAATCAGTGTTAGTTCTTCTGTGAAGGCTTGGTAGAATTCTGCCATATTTCCATCGGGACCTGGGCTTTTCTTTTTTGGGAGAGCTTTGATTGCTGCTTCAATTTAATTTTCTGTGATAGGTTGGTTGAGGTTTTCAATGTCCTCCTGTGTTAGAGAGGGGATGTTGTGTGTGTTCAAAAACCTGTCCATGTCCTCCAGGTTATCAAATTTGGCAGAGTATAAATTTTCAAAATAGGTTCTGATAATTTTCTGAATCATGGATGGGTCTGTGGTGATATCCCCATTTTCATCTCTGATTTTGTTGATTTGCTTCATTTTGATCTTCCTTTTGGTGAGTTTGGCAAGGGGTCTGTCAATTCTGTTCACTCTTTCAAAGAACCAACTCTTGAATTTGTTAATAGATTGAATGGCTTTTTTGTTCTAAATTTCATTAATTTCAGCTCTGATCTTGGTGATTTCCTGTCTTCTGTTAGATTTAGGGTTGGATTGTTTCTCCTTTTGAAGTTGTTTGAGTTGAAGCATAAGGCTATTAATCTGCTCTCTTTCTAGATTTTTGATGTATGCACTCAGTGCTATAAATTTATCTCTTAAGAAAGCCTTCATACTGTCCCATAGGTTTTGGTATGTTGTTTCCTCATTCAAGTTCAATTCCAAAAACTTCATGATCTCTGATTTCATTTCCTCTTTTACCCATCCTTCGTTTAAGAGGTAAGTATTCAATTTCCAAGTATTTGAATAGTTTCTATTGTTTCTCCTGTTGTTGATTGCTAAGATCATAGCATTATGATCTGACAGAATACATGGGATTATATCCACTTTTTTATACTTGCTAAGATTGTCCCAGTGAAGTAGAATGTGGTCTATTTTGGAGAAGGATCCATGTGCTGAAGAGAAGAAGGTAAATTCAGCTGTCTTGGGATGGAATATTCTGTAAATGTCTGTTAAGCCCAATTGTTTAAAATAGTAATTCAGATTGGAGACATCTTTATTTATTTTTTGTTTTGAAGATCTGTCTAGAGTTGATAGTGGTGTGTTGAAGTCCCCCAGAATTATTGTGTTGAGATCAATGAGGGGGTTAATGTCCTTAAGTATTTTTTCCATGTATTTGGGGGGGTTGTAATTGGGGGCATAAATGCTGATTATTGTTATATCTTCTTGATGAACTGTCCCTTTTAGTATGATAAAGTGACCCTCTTTGTCCTTTCTGACTAGTTTTAGTTGGAAATTAATTTTGTCCAAAATTAGAATCGCTACACCAGCTTGCTTTATTGGGCCACAGGCCTGGTAGACATTTTGCCAACCTTTCACTTTCAGCCTGTGTCTATTTTTGGGTGTCAAATGTGTCTGTTGCAGGCAACATATTGTTGGATTTTGTTCTTTGATCCAGTGGGTCAGTCTGTGTCTTTTAATTGGGGCATTGAGACCATTCACATTCAAGGATAGAATAGATATGGGAGGCTGGTTTACAGACTTTGTATTGATTACAGAGTTTTGAGTCATCTTGAAAGTCTGTTTTTGTATAGAGTGATAATTGATTTGGCCTAGTTTAAGGATTTAGCATATCTTTGGTATTATCTTCAGAATGGAGTACATCTTTGAGAATGCTCTGTAGAGCCGGATTTGTGTTCATGTATCTTGCTAGCTTGGGTTTGTCATTGAAGTATTTAATTTCCCCTTCGTATTTGAAGCTGAGTTTTGCCAGATATATCATCTTTGGGTTGAAGTTGTTATTTTGTAACACTGGAAAGATATTGTTCCAAGCTCTTCTGGCCTTCATTGTTTGCTCTGAAAAATCCATAGTGATTCGAATTGGTTTGCCTCTGAATGTGATTGGGGCTTTTCTCTAGCAGCTTTTAGAATTCTCTCCTTGATTTCTCTGTTATTCATTTTGTATATAATATGTCTTGGCGAGCTTCTTAATTGATTAGGTCTATTTGGAGTTCTATAAGCATCTTGTATGTGATAATCCGGATCGATAGAAAAATGTGGGAAGTTCTCACTTATGATTTCACTTAAAATGTTCTTTAAATCTCTTATTTGCTGTTCCGAGTTTTCCTCCAGGCCAATGATTCTCAAATTATTACGCCTCATCTCATGAAATATTACTTGGAAGTTCTGGTTATGTATTATAAGCTGTTTATCCTTTTTATCTTCTTTGATTTCTACGTTGTTTAGCCTATCTTCACTATCCGATACTCGTTCTTCAAGAGCTGATGTTCTGTTTTCAGTGGAGCAAGCTCTGGTGTTGGTTTCTTCCAGAGAGAATTTTATTTGATTAACCGTGTTTTTCAATCCTGATAGCTCTGCTACATCTCTTTTCAGAATTTCTATATCTTTGTATAGCTGGTCTCTCATTTCGTGGAACTGCTCCCTTATTTCCCTGTAGAAGTTATCACTCATCTCTTGAAATTGTTGTCTTAATTGTTCCTTAATTCCTCTCTCAACTCTTTGATTGCATTGCTAATCATAATGCTGACACAATGCCTTTGATTTTCATCCAGGGCTCCAGCCATGGGGTCCTTTGGTGGAGAGCTTTGGGATTGAGGAAGTGAAATATTCCCCCTTTTCCTCATTTTCTGGGTCAAGAGTGTGATTTGTACTTCGAGAAAATTGCTCTTGGTGGAGTAATTGGAGCTTCTTATGGCTTTGTTTCATTGTAATGGGTTACTTCGAGAGAGAACTCTCAGCGAATTATGAGAGCCAGCCAATGCTCATTTTGCCACGTGTGTAATTTTCAGATATCAAGTTCTCTCTGAAAATGCGGGTAAGGGATGACTTGGAATTCAAGGAGGTGGGTTGGGGAGGTAAGAAATCGCACTTTCCTTCGAGTAGAGAGGGACAAGAGATTAGGGAGGAGTAGGTCAAGGAAAATATAGGATTGGGATGCAGGAAGGGTAAAGTGTTTGGGTGAGGGTGAGGGATAAATGCTTATATTTAGGGATTATTAGAGTATAGGGAAGGAAGAGGTTAGTATGGGGGTATAGTTGTCTTCACTCTCCAAGGGTAAAGTCTATCATGCTATCATGGAATGTTTTCCTAGTTGGGATCTAATGTTATAGGGGTAGCAGTAGAGGCTAAGAAGACTTAGAAAGAGTAGTAGTCAATCAACAATATATACACACAGTTAAATATTTACATCCACTAACATTAACTTGAGTATTAACCATAAAGCTAGAAATGAGAAAGAGAGGAAAAGAAAGAAAGAAAGAGGAAGAAGAAGAAGAGAAAAAATCAGTATAATAAAAATAAAATAAAATATGCTGAGATAAAAAATAAGATAGAGCAAGAATAAAAATTAAAAAGATAATGAATTAAAAAATAAAAAATTTAAAAGCTAAAAAAGTAAAAGAAAATAAAACTACCCAATAAAAAATTCTTAATGAAATCTTGTATCTATAGACAATGAGGGTGTTTCTGGGACCTCAAATTGAATGTCTCTCAGTCTGTGGCCCCCTGCAGGCTGTCTCCCAGTACCAGGATTGCTCCCCACAGTGTGCGGGCTTGGGAGACGAGTGTTTTACTTAGGATAGGAGCTGGTTCAGCAACAATATCTGTGGCTCTGCTTGCATCTGCAGTCGTGGCTACTTCTGTAGCTGATGCAGGATTGTGACCAGTGATCGAGGAACGTAATGGATTTGCCACCATTGCTAGCCGAACAGAGAACTTTCTCCTCCTTCTGCAATATGCTCCGCTCTGTAGCCCAGCCTATGTGGCCGATGGGAAATGTAGTTCCGTTGTTCGTAATGGCGTCGAGTGACCGGGAAGGGGGGGGCATTTCCAAGCACAGCTCTCTCCCTTCACAGAATGTAATGTTGGCGGAGGTCTAATTAGTTATGGACAGGATGGGGTTAATGATGAAATCTATGTTTCTGCTCAGACCCGCTGGATCTTTAATGCGTCTTGCTGCCCAGTCTCTGCAGCTGGTGCGGGATTGTGACCAATGGGTGCACGGAACGAGAAGGAAGTTGTCAGTGTTCCTCACCATACAGGGAAAAAATTGCCCTAGTTCCAACAGGAGCACTGTAGTCCCACCTTTTCTGCTGATGGGAAATGTAGTCCCATCATTCGTAATGGTGGTGAGCTACCGTGCACCCCAGGGGGCCATTCTCAAGCACGGCTATAGCCCCTCACAGAGTATGAGTTTGGCGGGGGTCTAATTAGTTACGGACAGGGTGGGTTTAATGATGAAATCTGTGTTTCTAATCAGACCCGCTGGATTGGCGGCTGCCATTTGTATTCCTGTCCCTGGAGCTGGTTGGGAATGTGTCCAGCAAACTGCGGCACGGAAGGGTACTGTTCCCGTTCTTGGTAGAACAGCCAAATACTTGCTATTTCCAAACTTGTAGGAATGCTCCACAAGCACCAAGCAAGGAGCTGTACCAGTAATCCTGGGGGGGCAGACAGAACTTTTTCTGGCAGGCTGTCTGCAGTGGCAGGCTTATGTGCCCATGGCGGGAGGGGGATATCCCCCTGCTTCTTTTTTTTTTTTTAATTTCTTTCCCCTTCTCGCAAAACACTTAAGACACGGGACCTTATGAAAGAGCTTCACAAACTAGTAGTAGACAATCAAATATAGCTTCCCCTCAACACACTTTGGAAAATTGCTGATGCAGTGGATTTTTCCCAAACAGAGTCAGAGCCCCAGAGAATGCTGTCACTCTTCAGATCACCATCTTCCACCAATTATCTGCACATAACATTTTAAGATAATCAGAATTATGACTAAGTATTTCACCACATATTTCTGTGAACTTGCTTCCAAAACACATTTCAATACTGTATGTACACAAATGTAGTTTGAAGATGTGGCATTGTTATTTGGCCATGTTTCCCACACAACTATACATTAAATAAGTGACTTAGAAATCTCTTTCAGACACTCCAGGAGCCTCTGGAACATCCTCAATTTAGTCAAAAGTCAAAAGACAATTTAGAACTCCATTTTAGGAAGTTTATCAAAATGAAAGTATAAAACTCTTGATCAAAATACATTCAAAGCTCATTGAAAAATAATCACCATTTAACCAAAGTGACAAACACAAAGGCCATCAAACAACTTCAAAGACAAACAAAAAATTATAGCCATGGGAAAAGTCTCCACTCTTTAACAGGGAGGACTCAGTGGTCAGAAGACCAAATGAAGCTCCATTTCCTATCAATTCTCCAATAAAACCTTTTTTTACATAAGAACCAAATTGCAATTTTGCATAGAATTTTCCTTTACTCTTAAAAAAAACTTACAATTCCATTTTAATTTTAGCCAGTCTGGTTACATATAAAATTTATTTTACCAGAATCATCTTTCATACCTTCTATAACTTTTTACCCTTCCTTTTAATCTATCATTACTTTATTCTGAAATGACCTCTGAACAGCCAAACCAGAGAAATTTTTTCTTAACTGCAAAAGAAAATGTGTTCCATACCATATAGCTTCACCAAGAGAGGTCTTCCCTTCCTCCCATAAGGAGTTATTTCTTTATTTTTTTAACTCCTAGTAAATTTCTTGTGAAAACTTAGGAAGCAAACAATTTCAAACAGATTTTCCTTTTTAAAAAAATTATTTGAGCTTAAACTTGTAAAAATAATGTTGCACAAAGGGCACACAGGATAGGCATCTTTACTCTCTTTATCCAGATTTATCTGTTGTTAACATCTGGACCCTTTTGTGATCTCTCTTTCTCCCTACCCCACAATTCAGGTATTCATACATGTATGATACATTATTAAATATTTGAGAATACATCTCACCCATCATGCATTTTCTTTTTTTAAAGAGAAAATCAATTTTTATTGAGTTTTTAACATGGTTTTCATTGCTCTGACACTTGTTGGGTAAGTGTGACACTTAGTCTGGTACATGGGTCCTGGGGTTTGAACCCGTGTACTTGTGCATCCCAGGCAAACACCGTATCCACTGAGTCACTGCTCCAGCCACAACACATTACTTCCTTTTTTTTAATTCAGAAATTTATTTATTGAACAGTCACACAATCTTTTAATGAAAGAGTATGATATGTATATAGATTCTGAAGATTAGAACTCAATATTCTCAACAGCAAATGGAATATAATACATGATAGATTATTGTTGCTAATAACACAAAGTTTAATGGATATGAAAGTATTAAAATTACTTTGTAAACACCAGAGAATAAAATTACAAATCAAATGTAAAAGGGATGTTTAAGAATCTATAAATACGTGGCAATTGATTGAATATTCTTGAACATGGTCTTGTTCAAGAACTGAAAGATTTAAAAGATGTTTGTACCTCTCAAAGTTATCTGGAGACTTCATGTAATATCTATCATACACCTAATGTTATTTTTTGAAGAACCAGAAAAGAATAATAAAAGTTACACAGAATCTCAAAATTAAATTAAAACCTCAAAATTGTTGAAAACACAAGAATTTGGAAGAATTCTGTTTTCTGACTTAAAAACAAATTAAAACTACATTATTCAATTGTTAATACTTCAAGTTACACAAATACAGTATGGCATCAGGGCCCAAATGGTGGGTCTCAGAGAGTCCCATGGCCTCCTGAGACCCTGTCCAGTGCAATGAAGAGGCAGAAGAAGATGAAATCAAGGATGAAGATGAAGATGATGAAGAGTGACAAATATGAGGATGAAGATGATAAGGTGATTGAGGAGGTACTGATTATTGAATTTGAAGTTTATTCCATCTCACATAACGATCATGTCAGAATTAAGAAATCACTGTAACAGCTTTTCCTAAAGGCTCCTGTGAACATTGAAGAACTGACAGTGCTTCATTAAGCACAACTCTATTGAGACTGTGATTAAGCAAATGACAAGGTGATTGATGAGGAAGTGAATATTGAATTTGAAGCTTTTTCTATCTCACAAAATGATTATGATGGAATAAGAAATTACTGCAACAGCTTTTCCTAAAGGCTCCTGTGAACATGGCAGAACTAACAGCACTTCATTAAACACAACACTATTGAGAGTGTGATTTGGCAAATGAATGTTTCAGAAGACAGTGATGCTTATGTGGATGAAGAGGTGATTTTTTGCTTCATAAACCTTTTAAATTTACCTGAAAGAATGGGTATCCAGTGGGCCAAAACAGTGGAAGAGTTGGTCCTAAGCTTTTGTGAGAACTGTGAAAAGAGCATGGTTGAACAGCTAGATAAGCTTTTAAATGACACCTGTGGGCTTTCTCCTAAGTGAAAGATTTGCTCTTCCCATGCATCAGCAGCTTCAGAAAGAATGAGCAGAGTCACACATAACTAATAAGTCATATGGGAAGTGCTCCTTCTACTTTATGATTAGTAAGACATTTATTGAGGCAGGAAAAAAATAATGCCAAAAAGAAATGGAGCAACCAGAAGGATGAATTAATGTTTGGAAATGCAGAGGAAGAATTTTTCTATGAGAAGGAAGTCATGAATTTTAACTCCTCAGTGCAAGAGGAAAGTCACACCTGCCTGGGAGGTAGCTGGTCTTTTAATGACATACAAATGATGCCCATGTGAACTATGATGTAAATTCCAGACAACATGATGAATGAAATCATGGATAAACTGAAAGAACATCTATCTATCTATCTAACCCATTTTTTCATAGACAGTGATGGGCTTATTTTTATACAATTACCAGAAAACCCAGTGGAAATTTACTGAAAATCTCATGACTTTATTCAGATTTAAGCTCCCTCTACAAAAAGTAGGACTCCTTTCCATGTGTCTGTGAAACATTTGCAAACTACCTTTTTTGCCCATATTATGAATGGTTGATTAAAAATTTCCCATAAGAAGGAAAACATGGAATAGTAATTTAAAGATTTCAGTAAAACTTATAATTTTATTTTAAAAAATTATACAAATAGGCATATAGAATTTGGAACTGATGTGGTAATAAGACCTCACAATATGGCAAATTGAGATATTTGCACAACACAATGTTATAATGATATTCAACAGAGTCATAATGTGGAAGTAAACCAACCATTACCTGAAATGAGTGGATGAGGCAATTTGTAATAAAGAAAATAACATTTTTTTCAAGTCAAAACAGATAAGAAATTTTGTGAAATCTATTATAAAATAAAAATTTTTGTACCAGGGCCTTTAACCATTGGGCCACATCTTCAGCAATTTTAATTTTTTTTTATGTTGAGACAGGGTCTCACTAAGTTACTTTGGCCTTGCTAAGTTGCTAAGGCTGGCTTTGAAATTGTGATCCCTCCTGCCTCAGCATCCTGAGCCACAGGGATTACAGATGCTTGCCACTACGACTCGCAATAAGGATAAATCTTAGACATAGTTTCTTAAATGAAATGCCATTAACAAAAAGACAAATATTGCAGAATATTACTAATATGAGATATTTGAATTGAAACAAACCAAAAAACTTTCTGAACAGAAATGAGAATTCTGACTGCTATGTGGATGAGATAGAAATGAGCCCTTGTTTTTATGGAAATTGATTTTTCACATTTCCAGATGTAAACTTTCTAAAGATATATTTCATAACAATTTTAATTAACATTACTAATCAGTATATTTGAAATGTTGAAGATAGCAACTTTTATTTTATGGTATTTTCCCAATTAAAATTTCCAACAATATATAAAATATAAACAGAATTGTAAAATTTTTGAAAGCTACATTTAAAATGCTGTAGATTTTATCCTATAAATAAGAAAAAAAGTAATCAATGTATAGATGATGGGCA
>PVKS010040991.1:0-16305 GCA_004027875.1 Aplodontia rufa
CCAACAATGACACATCAAGAAAAGAAAACTACAGTCTAATTTTTCCTAATGAACACAGACACAAAAATCCTTAATGAACATCTTGCAAATCACATCCAGAAACATATCAACAAGATTACACACCACAGTCAAGTGGACTTCATTCTAAGAATGCAAGGCTGGTTAAACATATGCAAATCACTAAATGTGATTCAACACTAAAAAAAATAAAGACAAAAAACATATGATTATCCCAATTGAAGGAACAAGGCCTTTGATAAAATTCAATCCCCATTTATTTTCAAAACTCTGAGGAAGATAGGGATCAAAAGAAAATAATTTTGTAAGAGCCATTTAGGTCAAACCCATAGCCAACACAATTAATGGAGAAAAACTTTAACCATTCCCACTGAATTCAGGCACAAGTCAAGACTGTGCACTCATACAACTCTTATTCAATATAGTCCTTGAAACCCTAGCCAGAGCTATCAAACAAGAGAAGGAAATTGAACAAATTCAAATAGGAAAAGAGGAAGTCAAGCTATCTCTATTTGCTGATGACATGATCCTATATATAGCAGACCCAAAAAGCTCCATCAGAAGACTGCTAGAGCCTATAAATGAATTTAGCAAAGTGGCAGGTACAAGTCAACACTCATAAATCAATAGCTTTCCTATATTCCAGCAGCAATTCTGCCAAAGAAGAAATCTGGAAATCTGTCCCATTCAAGATAATCTCAAAAAGAATAAAACACTTGGATATTAATGTGAAAAAGTATATAAAGGACCTCTACAATGAAAACTGCCAAACTTTAAAAAATGAAACCGAAGAGGATCTGAGAAGATGGAAAAAATTTCCATGTTCTTGGTTAGTCAGAATCCTTATAATTAAAAGGGATATTCTATAAAAAGCCCTGCAGAAATTCAATGCAATCCCCACCAAGATACCAATGACATTCTTCATGGATATAGAAAAAGCAATTCTCAAAGTTATTTTTGGTAACAGAAAACCCAGAATAGCCAAAAAATTGTTAAACAAGAAAAAGGAAGCAGGAGATATCACAATACCTGACTGAAAATTATGTTTATAATAACAAAAACAGGAATTTATTGGTATTAAAATAGACATGAAGACCAATGGAACAGAATAGAAGATACTGAGATGAACCCCCATATCTTTAACCATCTGATATTTGACAAAGGGGGCAAAAATATAACAAAGAGGAAAGACAGCCTGTTCAACAAATGGTGCTGGACAAACTTGACAGCCATATACAGAAAACAAAATCTAGACTCATATCTCACCCTGTATTAATACCAAATTGACATGAATAAAAGAATTTGAAATTAAACCAACAACTGTAGTGATGCTAGAAGAAAAAATAGGATCTACAATGTATGACATTAATGCAGGCACCACCTTCCTTAACAAGACACCCATAGAACAAGAATTAAAGCCAAGAATCAATGAGTGGAATGCCATTAAATTGAAAAACTTATGCACAACCAAAGAAATAGTCAAGATAGAACTAACAGAATAGGAGAATATCTTTGTCTGCTATGCCTCCAACAGGGGACTGACATCCGGAATATACAAAGAACTTAAAGAACTGAACACGAAAACCACAAATAATCCAATCACTAAAAGGGCTAGGGCACTAAACAGAAATTTCTCAAAGGAAAAAGTCCAAAAAGCCAATAAATATATGAGAAAAAGTTCTATGTCACTACCAATCACAGAAATGCTTGTCAAAACTTCACTGAGAATCCACCTCACTCCAGTCAGAGGGGCAAAAAAATGAAGAATATGTAAAATAACAGATTTTGGAGAGGTTGGGTGAGGAAAGGAACACTATCACACTGTTGGAGGGATTGCAAACTTGTATGACCCCTCAGGAAAGCAGGATGGAAACTCTTCAAAAAACTAGGGTTAGAACTACATTATGACCCCATTATCCCACTCCTGGGTATTTTCCTCAAAAGAGCTGGAATTGGCATACCACAGAGACACAGCTACATCAATGTTTATAGCAGCTCAATTTAGTATAGCCAAATTATGGAACCAACCTAGATGCCTCTCACTGGATGAATGATAAAAAAAAATTTTGGCATACATATACAATGGATTTCTACTGTGCTAATAGAATGAATGATATTATGGCATTTGTAGCCAAATGGATGGAGATGGAAAAAATTATGCTGAGTGAAATATCCCAAACTCAGAGACATAAGGGCCAAATGTTTTCTCTATATGTGCTAACTAGAGTAAAATGTAAGACACTATGAAAGTTAGCTAAACTTAAATAATATCCTCAACATAGGAAAAATTTCTCATAAATGGGGGAACCATATCTATGAAGGTTGTGGGAAAAGGGAGGGATGCAGGGATAGTGAGGGAGGGACAAGGGGGGTTATCTAAGAAGGGGGAATATCCAAGTCCCATTAGAAGCCTAGCAATACACATACAGGCTGAGAAATAGAAATGTCAACAATTATTATGTATGTATATGCTCATTTCAAAGTACAGTATGTTTGGATTACAAAGGAGACATGAGTTTGGGAAATGGATGAAAGGGTTGGAACCTGGTCTAGGATAAATCGTAACTTATTATCTAACTATGTCAATATCCATGTATGCATGAATATGTAACAACAATTCCCTGCAATATGTAAGACTATGTCGAACTAATAAAAGTAAATAAAATTTCAAAAAAATAAACATTTTGTTTGAAACATTATATTTTATAAGATAAATTGCTTATATTTCTCAGAAAAAAAGTATAGTGATTAGGAAGAGCAATTCTTAATTTTAATTACCCAAATATGAATCAGATATTTACTAAAATGGAGGCTAATTCAGTAGTGCTGATTTGGTAGCTGGATTTTTTATTCTGTACCAAGTTCCCTACTGATTCCAATTAAGAGTGGTACAGGAGAAACATTAGAATTGCAATGAGGTATATCACTAAAGGAAACTCATTCATAAATTTGAGTTCACATATTTTTAGGATTTATGTATGTTATTAAAATAGCACATATCAACAACAATCCTTTCTGATCATTTAAATGTACACATATATCTCTAAGAGTTTTACATCTTTCTTCATAAAACCCAAAATGAGGTGATAACAGTAACAGTATCCATCTTTTATGACACTTTATTAAACATCCAGTAAAAGGGAGACCTTGATTTTTAGAAGTTTATTTGATTAGGAATTCAAAAAAAAGGAGCATTAAGGAAAAAAGTGTGAATGTTAAAAAGATTTTCAGATCAAGGAAGTATTATAAACCAGAAGAGTAATGAAAACATATTAATACTAAAATAAATTAATCAAATGATATCTATATTTTATACATTCATGAAAATGTCAACATTTTGTACATTCAAATAAAAAATATTTCTGTAAATGAAATTAAGAAATATATTCAGTTTTTAAAATTTATAAATCAATTTGGCATGTTGTTTTTAAAAGACACTGTTGACATACACACATTTAAAGTTGTAATAATATGGGCACTACAGTTTATGAGTCTGGCACACTCTTTAAATTTTCCCTGTTCATGATTTGTTTTGAGCTCTGTTTTATAAAATCATAAAAATTCTTAAATATTTAGAAAGATGTTTTTATTTCTTTTACTGAAGTGCTGCAAGGGGATTGTGAGGTATACATGTGTGAATTGGATTAGAACATAATAAAAGCATACAGAACTGTGGTCTGCCTCAGGACCACCAGAAAAATAATCAGTGCCTCTGGAGAACAAGAGTGAGAGCTACCATTAACAAGATAAAGAGAAAATCAAGGAAATACAAAAGAAGAAATTAAAGATGATTTGATGGAGAAAGGATGCATTCCTAGTTTCTCCATGACACATGATTCAAGCAGTAGAAATACCGCTCCTCTAAGGGGGTGGAGTGTGTATGAAAGATGGCATTCACTGAAACTGAATATGGGACAGTAGAGTGACTTAGAGACTTAGACATTTGGGTATGTTAACTAAAGAGGAAAGACTGCATTGGAACCAAGTCAGCTGTGACAGCAACATTGGAGGTTCTGGATCAGCAGAGAAGGACAGAGAATGCAGAAAACTCAACGAAGGGGAGAACCTCATCCAATCAAGAGAAGGCATGAAGAAATTAAACAAGGGAATTCTGCAGCAGAGATCCCTTGATTGTAATGGAACTACTAGTGCTAGCCTGAGAGCACACTGCAGATTTTGCACTTGCCACCATTCACAGTCATGTGAACCAAGTCCTTAATGTATCCACATCTTCTTTATTCTGCTTTTCTGAAGAGCTCTTACTCGTACAATATTCTATGGTAAGAAAATTTACAAAGCTTTTGTAGATATTTTCAAATCGCTTCTCAAGATGAGCATTCCAATTAGTAAATTAAGTAAGGACACTAACTGACAATTCACAGAGGAGAAGCATAATGTACAGGTGGCTGTGTCATGCTTGGCATAAAAAGCAATTAGTAAATAACAGAAAGGTTAGTAGAGAAGAGGGAACAGAACAGAGGTGGAAGAATGAAAGGGGAAGGAGATGGGGACTGAAGTAGAACAAGCTATACTCCATGCTTTTATAATTATGTCATTGTACATTCTATTGCTATGTATATCTAAAAAGAACCAATAAAAATTTTAAAAACTCTATGTATATGTTATATGAGAAAAGGCATTGAAGTGTTGCTTGAATTCTTATTACTAAAGAAACAGATTATTTTTCTGTTTTCAAGGTAAATATTCACAAAGACACTCAAGATCATGGTATAGAGAAAGAATTCATCCCTACTTGGGATTCAAGCTGCAAGAGTGCTGCTTCTCTTCTAAAACTCTATTGGACCATCAGGGTGTCTTAGAACCTCAGAAGTTTGGGTACACTAACAAAGAAGACAGACTACATTGGAGCCATGCCAGTCATCTAGCTTGGCTTAGAGGAAGGAAGAGTGCATAGAAACACAAAGGACAGTTTTAACATGGAAAAGCCCAAGATGAAAAAACACGGTGCCCTCAGCTGATGCAGCGGCTACTTTGGTGCATTGAGAGTATTCCACATTTCCCAGCTAACCATCAAGAGCTGAGATGACAGCCATCTTGAGGCTGTTACACTGCAGGAGCTCCAACAGGAGAGAAGACATGGTCCTGGCAAGCACCTGCAATGTGACTCAATGTGTACCTAGTGCAACAAACTGAAACAAGCAGAGAAAATTTTCACCAGCAGGATTCAAATCAAAAAAGTGAAAGGGAGCCGAACTCATGTTCCCTTTGAATCTGTGGTTCATGTGACCATTTGGAGTGGAATTGGGAATTACAACAAGTGGTGTATACATACTTAGGGACTAAGACTCATTGGCCTAGAAAGATTGTATTCATGGACAACAGAGCAGGTAAAGGATTGACTCTCCCACCACAAGAGTAGAATCCTGTAGAAACTCCCAAGATCCAGACTTCCAGAAGAGATCATCAACATCCAGGTGCTTGGAATGTGTTGATCTACTCTGCAGAACAGAGCAAAGCAAAGACTCTGAGGATTGATTACACTCAAGCCCCACCTGCCAAAACTCCACTTCTCGGTGGAGCCCTGCCTTTCAAATAGAGGTGATCATTTATAATGGCCTCCTGGAGTCCCCGAGTATATAGGCATCAGCTTTTTGACCCTGTATCAACATAAAAATAGAATCAGCTGCAGATGTGTCTCAGGGCTTAACTGCCAATTAATTCAATCCCTTGTGGTGAAAATAAGAAAATACACGAAAGGAGGAGTAGGAGGAGGAAGAAGGTGAGGAGGAGGATGGTGGAGACTATGGTTGAAAGGATCCTGAGAAAAATGATCAATGCTATCTCAAACAAGGTTTAATTTAAGAAGGAGGTAATTTGCCTCTACATGAAATAATAACCCCCTATGAGATATGTATTAATAGTAATTCAGCCTCTCATGGACAAATTATTAAATCATGGATTGAGTTGGCTTTTCAAATACCCTGCAAAACTCCAACTCTGCAGGTTCAAAACACATAAATAAACAAACTGATATATATTGATTAGGATAAGACCTGCGTGCTATAGTAACATTGTTTTAGATATTCAGCCCTTATCCATATACCTAATAATTGAAGTACTATGTAAGGCAGATTTAAAGTGGTATATTTAAAGATAAATTCTTTGTATACCTCTGAAAAGGAATTTTTAATTCCTTGCCTTTTGAGTGACAGGATTTCAATACTAAAATAACCGTCCAGTATTGCTGGACTCTTAACTAAGGAATTTAAAAACTTTGTGTACTCTTAAATGAAAGTCATCAAACGTGTAAACTGTGAGGGTTAAAGCTGGAAAAAGAAATCATTTTGCTGTACAAGGATGATATACTTATAGCCAACCCCATTTATGAACTCTGTTTCTCAAGTACTATTGTTGCTATAAACCACCTCACCTCATTTGGATATGAGGCATCCAGCAAAAATGATTTCATTGGCAAAGAAATCACCTATGTGAGATTCCAGATTAGAAAATGAAACTGAATTTTGATGTGAGAACAAAAGCAGGCTATCATGATCCTTAAAGAAGCCAGGACCTGGACAGTTATGTGGGTTTCTGGAAATGCCAGTGTAATGATTGAGATAGTATCATATCCTCCTAAGGCTCATCTGTTAGAACATGCAAGAAAGTTTAGACATGGAATGATTGGCTTGTGAGTCCTAACTTAATCAGCGTGTTGATTCTATGATGGGGAATAACTGGATGGGAATGATAATAAATTAGGGTTGGCTGAAGGTCATGGTTCTCTGGGAGCATGGTTTTGGGGTTGATATTTAGCCCTTGTCATGCAAATCTCTTTCTCTGCTTCTTCATGCCACTTTCCCAACTGCTTTCCTCTAGCACACTCTTCTGCTATTGTTATGTTTCATTCCAGGCCCTGATGAATGGAATGAGCCATCTGTGGAATGAGATCTCTGAATCCATTAGACCCCCAAATTTTGGAACTAGCAATAAAAATCTGACTAAACAACTTAGCATCCTGTCATATTTGCATCCCTAATTTTGGACTAATACGTAAACTCCAACATTTGCTTTTACAAAACAATGCCAAGCTTTCTTTCAGAAGTTAATTCAAAGCATCATGACAGCCCCTGTTTTAGGCCTGTCTGACTCATAAATTGTGTTAAAGCTATACACAAAAAAGAACCAAGGTACAGTCCTTGAAGTGCTCTTACATACACTAGAGACATACTGTGATGAGTAATTTGTATCAGAACAGCTTGAAATCAGAAAGGGGGAATCTTTCTCCTTTTGTGGTGTGACTGTCACCTGTGATTTAAAATAAGAGTTTGAGAAACCCACTCAAGAACAACCCATTACTGGTTTGATTCTCATCAAGTCCTGTTCTGCTGAAACTGAAGGAAGAATATCAAATGACTATGGTGAAGAAAGGGAGACTTCAAGCCATCCTCTTAGACAATTCAAATGTCAACATTATGATAAACCAAGTCCACCTTAAATTAAGCAACCCTATGGCCAGCACATGGTGATGGAAGAGTATCAGCAGATGGCTTTGAGAGCTTGGAGACTTTTTACTAAGTTTCAGTCACTCTGCAGTTATGGAACAACAAATATGAAAAACAAAGTCATTGTCACTTACAACACCAACCCAAAAAGCCAAGCTCATATCTCTGATAACAGCTCTGACTGACCAAAGGGAAAAATGTAAGCATTTACACAGACTCAAGATATGCTTCAGGGGCTGGAGCGGTAGCTCAGCAGTTTCAGCACTTGCCTGGCAAGCACGAGGACCCGGGTTCAAACCCCAGCACCACGTACACAACTAAGTGTTGGAACAACTAAGGCCATGTGAAAAATTAAATAAAGTTGTTTCTCTCTTTCTCTGTCTCTCTCATTATCCCTCTCTCTTTATAAAAAATATATATGCTTCAAAGATACAGCATGCACATGGAATAACCAAGAAAGAAGAGAATACCTTGCAGTTATGGACAAGGACATTAAGCATTCACTTGAAAATATTGACATTAATAAAGGCTATGTACACATAGCAAAACAGGTGGCATTTATGCACTGTTTCAGTCACAAGATGATTGATATATAGATGGCCAGGAGAAGTCAGTTGTTGATAAGATAACCAAAAATCCAGAAAGAACAAACTCTTTATCATGGTCTTAAAACCTCATTTTGAATCTGACCAACACAAACCAGTTTATACTGAGGAGAAAAAAAGAAGGGCAAAAAATGGAGTTTGACTTTTAAAATAACACAGCCAAGAGGAGATAGAATTCCCATGGACTCATCCTTCTGCTTGAAGCATGGACCACCTCTTGATAGAGACCATGAGAGTGCTCACTATGGGAAGAGTGCTTTGGTAAATATTGTCAAGACACAATTCTAAGGGCTCTGCCCCCAGTGGATGATCCAGAAGGTGAATCAGAACTGTGTCTTTTGCATTCAAAACCATCACAGGAATAAAGGGCAGTATACCACAAAGTCTCAATATGTAAAAATATGGTTATCAATGATTAATAGAGTTTACCCAAGTGCCGTGTCACAGTTACCTGAAAAACATTTATTGGTAAACACCTTATCTGAATGGGTCACACTTATGCCACCAGAAAAGAAAAGTCTTCAGAAATAACTGCAGTTCTCTTAAAGGAGCTGATTCTAAGATACAAATTTCTGTCCTCAATGCAAAGTTAAAATGAACTATCTTTTATTGCAGAAGTGACCCAATAAGTTAGCAAAGAATCGCATATCCAAAAGAAGTTATATGCATTCTGGAGACCCCAGTCTACATGGAAAATATAAAGCATAAGATAATCCTTAAAAATGGTGACTAAATTATGACATAAGGTGTTTGCCAATTGCTCTCCTAAAAAGGGTCTCTATAGATCCAGAATTAAATTCAAACTACAAAATTATAGGGTATGAAAGACCCCAATAATGTGGTAGGAAAGTGGAAAGTATGGCAATAGCAAAACAGAAAAAAGGAAAAATATCCCGAGTTTAAAACAGTATGTACAACAAAAATCAAATATTGACTACTATACAAGAGTCTGCTTCTTCCAGGTCACTACCAAGCCTCTCCACCCCTTCTTGTAAAAATCCAAAAGAGAAAAAAATATAACAGGTAAACTCCTACAATTTCAGGAAAACCTTTATCACCCAGTTTAAGGAGAAAGCAGCTTAGATGTAGAGTCACCCATTTTTTTGCATAAACGGTGAAAAGGGTATCAATGTAACAGGGGTCAATTTCATGATATGCACATAATACTTGTTGTGCTGACACTGTGATTTATTTTAAAACTGACTTTTATTTTCTGTTTTTCCTTACTTTTTTCCCTCTGCTCCTTTCTAACCATGGGAGGAACTCGATTAACATGATTCCTACTCCTTGGCTAATTATCTCTCCTTCAGCTCATGCACCATAGGAATGAAGAAATGAAAAGATGACAGGGCTGGCACAAGAACATCTTAGAAATAGCTGTCCCTCAAGAAGACAAGTAAATTATAACTGCTGATAGGACACAGAGCATAGTCTTACAATAACTTCATTAAAGGCCTATTGGCCCCCAAGAGTGTTAGAATCACAGCCTCTGGGACAGGAATCCTCTGTGTTTCTCCTTCATCAGCAAAGCAATAAAACATTTTTTATTTTATCAAAACCTTATCCTGAATGCTGAAGCAGTGTCTTGGCAGTTACAGCGCTTGCCTGGCATACGTGAGGATGCAGGTTCAAACCCCAGCACCACATATACAATGAGGTGTCGGAACAACCAAAGCCACATGAAAAACTAAATGAAATTGGTTCTCTCTTTCTCTCTCTCTCTCTCTCTCTCTCTCTCTCTCTCTCTCTCTCTGTCCCTCTCTCTTTAAAAGAAAAAAAGAGGATGCAGGTTCAAACCCCAGCACCACATACACAATGAAGTGTCACAGCAACCAAAGCCACATGAAAAATGAAATAAAATTGGTTCTCTCTCTCTCTCTCTCACTGTCCCTCTCTTTAAAAAAATGAGGACACAGATTCAAACCTCAGCAACATGTACACAATGAAGTATCTCTCACTGTTCCTCTCTCTTTAAAAATAACAAAAAACCTCATCCTCATTATTGGATCAGCATTGGGGAAAAGGACAGCAAAAAAATTCCTCTATGAAATCTTTGAGTTGCTTGATCTCCCCATATTTAAATGCATCTTTAAAATAAAGTTACTTATTACACAAATCTGATTTCAATACATTTGACAGGATAGAAATGGCTCCACAACACAAAAAATTACACCTTCACAAAAAATCATCAAATTTCCCTTTCCTTCAGTATTAGAAACACATTTACCTTTGTATCCCCAGTTTTCAATGTGCTGTAGCTTCTTTCACTATAGAAGATCCTTTCCATGCTTCATAGGAGCAGAATGTGACTCTAGCAGAGGAAGCTCCTCAGAGAGACCTATGCCTTCAACAATAGCATTTTATAGGCTTATGAAGGGGGAGCAGGGAGGAGAGTGGGAATAGGAGGAATATCAAGATAGCTGGTGGGAGGGAGTAGGGGGGTTATCAACCCAGTGGGAAACCTTCAACTCCCATTAGAAGCCCAAGTAATATGGGTGTAAAGTAGGGGGAACATGGGATCAGGGGGAGCCCAAAGATCATGAACTGACATCAGTCTTGGCTTGCTCTGAAATTATGCATGTGTTTATGAATGTGTGGCAATGATTCCTTCCTATATGTAAGACTATGTTGAATTAATAAAAAGTAAGAAAAATGAGACCTTTGAATGTTCATAGTCTAACAGAATACCAACCTTCTTTGGAGAAACTCTTATTCTAATATCTGGAGTTGTTCTATTGTGCAGAAATTCATATATATGCCTGAAAATTAAATATCAATATCAAAAAAGGGTAACCTTAGTTTACAATTTATTTTGTGGAAAGTAACCTATATCTTCCATCTTAGAAACCATTTTTATATCTTTGAAATACTCTTAACAAAATACGTAGTGTATGAAAAACAGAATGAAATTAGTGAATGTATTTTTTTTTCTAAAATGACCAACTCATGGGCACTGCTGAGTGGAACACAAACATGTTTGACTTATGAGCCACGTCAGGTCATCTTACCAAACAGTAAATTCTTATATAAATATTGTGCTCATTTAGGGACTGGATAGCCTTCTCCACCATAAGGAACTATATTGTGTCTTAAAATCTGCATTAAGTAACTTTTGTCTTTAAAAACATCTGTAAAATTCATTAGGACAATCATTCTAGTTCTTCTGAACAGTTTCACAACACCAAGGACACAGTGAACAGGAATCATCTTTGCCTTTCCCTTCAATACTGGAATCTAAATGGCTGATTAATGACGTGTCCACAAGGAACTGAAACTCAACTTGGGGGAAGATAATCCCAATATTCCAATACATGATCTATTTAGATGAAAGCTATACCAAGATGTTAAGAAATCATGCCTGATTTCTGACAGAGGAGATATCCTATAGTAGCATTGTCCTTGAAAAGTAAACATGAGCCAAATGTAAATATGAAATTTTAGTGGTTACACAGTAAATGAAAAGAAAACAAGGCACCTGCAAGGATTGCACACTCAGACCCCACCCCACCAATGAGTATGTCCAAGACTCCAGCCCTGAGGTTTGGGGGACATCTGTGAACACCCCATGAATGGACCCTGCCCTGCCACCAAGCATTTCCAGGACTCCACCAAGCATTTCCAGGACTCCACCAAAACTTGCAGACATGAGGCCCCT
Source organism: Aplodontia rufa (assembly GCA_004027875.1). Taxonomy (NCBI): domain Eukaryota; kingdom Metazoa; phylum Chordata; class Mammalia; order Rodentia; family Aplodontiidae; genus Aplodontia; species Aplodontia rufa. The sequence continues at coordinate 11,742 of PVKS010040991.1, forward strand.
GAGGACTTTGTTCCCAAAACCTGGTCAGCCACTGATCTAGTCCAGGATCACATCCCGACCACAACAGGGAAGTGAACACCCTGAGGACCCTGCACCCAAATTCTGTTCCATAGCTTCATGTGCCCAGGACTCTGGCTTGACATCAGCAGGGTCACAGGACACCCAGAGGACCATGCACCTAGAACCCATCATGCCACTGAGTGCTTATATGAAAAATCAGGGGGTGGTAGAGTGGTGGCTCACCTGGTATGGCACATGCCTGGCATGTGCAAGGACCTGGGTTGAAATCCCAGCACCATGAACACAATAGAGTGTCTGAGCAATGAAAGCCACATGAAAAACTAAGCAAAATTGATTCTGTCTTTCTCTCTCACACTGTCCCTCTCAAATAAATAGAATATCCCTAAAAAAGGAAGAACAAACTAATCCCATACCTAGCAGAAGGCAGGAAATAATCAACAAAATCAAGAACAATCAACAAAATCAAGAACAAAAAATTATAAAAAGAATCAATGAAATAAGGAATTATTTCTTTTAAAAACTAAATAAAATTGAAAGACCCCTAGCAAATCTCACTAAAAGAAGGAAAGAATTGAAGCAAATCAACCAAATCACCAACAAAAAGGGAGTGATCATCACTGAACTTTTGGAAATCTAACAGATTGTCAAAACATAAATTAAAACAATAAATGCCTCCATATTAGAAAATGTCTAAATTTCTAGACACATGAAACAGCCCAAACTGATTCAGGAAGATTTTGAAAACATAAACAGCCCAATAACAGGCACCAAAATCCATAGAGCAATTAAAAGCCTTCCAAAGAAGAAAAGCTCAAGTCCTGATAGATTTCCCACTAAGTATTACCACTTCTATGAGGTGGAGATAACACTTCCTTATTCAGCTACCACAAAAAATTGAAAAGAAAAGAATTCTTCCAAATACATTTTATGAGGCAACCATAACTCCGATACCAAAACTCAACAAAGTCACATAAAAAGTAAAACTATAAATCATACCCCTGAAGAAAAACCAGGAAAAAATCCTTAATAAATGTCTAATAAGCCACACTAAAAAACACATCAAGACCAGCTTCCAACTCCTGGATATTTTCCCAAAAGAGTTAGAATCAGTATATTATAGAGATGCAGTTTGATCACTATTGATAGCCACTCCATTTACTATAGCTAGACTATGGAACCAACCCAGAAGCCCCTCACTCAATTCAAAAACTTTGGCACACATACACAATGAAAAACTACTCAGGTATTAGAGCAAATGATATTATGGCTTTTGCAGCCAAATGGAGAGAAATGGAAAAAAATATGCTAAGTGAAATATCCCAATCTAAGAGACTCAAAAGTCAAATGTTTTCTATCATTTGTGGAAGCTAGATAGAATACAACCAGAAACATTACGATAGATGGCTAAGCTAATAATAACCTCAACATGTATCAGTTTTTACATGAACAGAGGGAACCTTGTCTAGGATGCCTGGAGATGTAGGGAGGGAGGCAAGGAGGAGGGAGGGAATAGGAAGGAGATCAAGGAGACTGGAGGGAGGGAATATGGGTGAATCAACTCTGATGGAAACTTCTGACATCCATGAGAAGTCCATTTAACACAACAGTATAATTGGGAGAAACATAGAACCATGGAGAAATGATTCCCCCTTAATTGTAAGTCCATATTCAACAAGAACAACAACAATAACAACAACAAAGCATCAAGAAGTTAATTAATTATGATCAAGCAGCTTTTATTCCACAGATGCAAGACTGGTTCAACATACGCAACTTCAATGAAACTTAAACTGAATTAAGGACAAAAACCATGTGATCATCACAATAGATGCGGTAAAGGCCTCTAAGAAAATTCCATCCATTTATGACCAAAACTCTGGATAAGATTGAGATCAAAGGAACTTATTATAATGATGTGAAGGTCACATAGGCCAAACCCTCAGCTTTTATAATAATAAATGGAGAAAATCTGAAAGCTTTTCCACTCAACTCAGGACCAAGGCAAAGGTGCCTCCTCCACTTTTATCAAATATAGTCCTTGAAACCCTAGAACAATCAGAAAAAAGAAGGAAATCAAAGGGATAAAAATGGGACAACAGCAAATGAAATTATCCCTTTTTGCTGATGATATGAACCTATATCGGGAAGATCCAAAAACTTCTACTGGAAAAATGCTTGGGCTTATAAACAGATTTAGCAAAATAGCAGGCTACAAGATCAACAACCATAAAACAGTAGCTTTCCTATATGCTAACAATGATAGGACACAGAAGAAGAAATCAGGATATTGGTCCCATTCATAATATTCTCAAAAAGAATAAAACACTTAGAAATTAATATAATAAGAGAAGTAAAAGACCTCTACAATGAAAATTATCAAACAATGAAGACAGAAATAAGATATGACAAGATGGAAAGATATCCCTTGTTCTTTTTTAGGCAGAATTAATATAATTGAAATGGCCACTTTGCCAAAAGTGGTATACAGATCCAATGCAAGCCCCATCAATATACCAATCTCATTCTTAACAGATATACAAAAATCAGTTTTCAAATGCATTTAGAACAGCAAGACACCTAGAATAGCCAAAACATTAATAAGCAAGAAATATTAAAGAGGTGATTTCAGAAAAATAGATCTAAATTTATACTATACAGCTCTAGTCCCAAATACAGCATTGTACTGGTGTCAAAATAGGAAAGACCAATGGAATAGAATAAAAGACTCTCAGGCAAACCCATATATTTTTTTGTTGTTGTTGTTATATAATGTATTTTATTTTTTTTTAATTTTTGAACAACCATACAAGTTTTTAAACAAAATAGTATAAAATGTGTATAGTTTCTGGATACTAGATTTACCCCCAGGAGTGCCCCCCCCAATTACCCACCCATATCCCTCCCTTCCCTTACCCACTATATCTCTGAAAAAGTATTAGGCTGTATAACATGACACCTTATCTGGATTTAACACATGATAATTGACCACTTTTCTCAATAGCCAGGGTCTAGTCCCAACCTCCACAGATGAGTGGAGACAATCGACCCTTAAACCCATAAACCTTAAGCATCTGATTTTTGACAAAGGGGGTCAATATATAGCATGGAGGAGAGACAGCCTTTTCAAAAAATGGAGTTGGACAAATTGGACAGCCCTGTGAGATAAATTACATCCTTACTTCTCACCTTGCACAAAATTCTAATCAAAATGGATCAAGAAATAAGAATTAAACCAACTACCATATAAGTACTAGGGAAAAAAATTAGGAAAAACACTCTGCATATGGGAATTGGCAACAACTTCCTCAATAAGACTCCTAAGGAGATAGAACTGATGTTAAGAATTAATGAGGGGAATGACATAAATTGGAAACATTTTCCTCAACCAAGGAATTGATCAAAACTGTCTGAAGTGGGAGTTAAACATGGTCTGTGATTCTTCCCACAGTGTACTAATATATTGGAGTTCTACTCATCTTTTAAAAAACAATATTGTGGTTTTTGAAGGAAAATGAATGGCAACAGAACAAATTATGCTGAGTGAAATTAGCCAAACCCAGAATGTCTAGGGCTGAATGTCTTCCCTCATTTGTGGAGGCTAGACCTACTCCCAGACTTGGGTGAAAGATAGTCAGACTCATGTACTGAACCCACCAAGGGCATAGTGACACATAATCTAAGAGAACCATAGACATTTAGAGGGGAGGAGGGAGGGAAGATGGAGAGGGATGGGTTGCGTGGGAAGACAAAGTGATCTAGAGAGGCAATCAACAATGTAGCATACATTTTACCCTCCAAGATATCTAGTGGTATTATGTAATCATTTAATTCTGGAAAATTCACAAATTCTTGGCAGTAGCAACATCCCCTTCTGCTTTCCTTAAAACCAAACCTGCTGAATGGTGCTAAAAACATCTATTCATGTCAAGTCTTCCTCACTGCTTTCTGACCCAATCTTCTAGATACAAACTGTGACACACCCAGAGATATTCTATATTGCTTTTCTATGCATACCTCAATCCAGTCAAGTCAACAGTGCAAATCACCCATTACAATAATTATAGACAAGAAACCAAACTTCTAAGTTTACTGCAACACTATCTAAAATGGCCATTTTTTGTTATAAAATGTTTATTTTATTTATTTATTGTATGTGATGCTAAGGATTATATACAGAGCATCACACACACTAGGCAAGCAGTCTGCCACTTAGCTACAACCCAACCTAATTTAAATTTATTATGAGACAGAGTCTTTTAAGATGCACATAGTCTCACCAAGATGCTGAGCCTGGCTTCAATTTTGTGATCCTCTCTCTCAGCCTCCTGAGTCCTTGGTATTAAGGAAAACATATCAACACATCTGGATTATCATTTGGCTTTTCATGGGAGCAGTGGCAAGGTTGAAGGCCAGCCCCACTAATTTAGCAAGATGCTCTTTTAAAATGAAAAATAAAAATGACTGGGGATATATCTCACCAGAAATGTAACCCTACATTTAAATCCCAGTAACAAAAGAATATTCTGTCATTCACAATAACATG
>PVKS010040992.1:0-10748 GCA_004027875.1 Aplodontia rufa
TTAATGTCCAAGTATTTCATTTTTTTGGAGGAGATGGTGAATGGGAGAGATTTCCTGATTTCTTCTGCGGATTTGTTGCTGGAGTAAAGGAATGCTAGTGACTTACTGGTGTTGATCTTGTAGCCAGCCACTTTGCTGAAATTGCCTACAAGCTCTAGGAGTTTTCTGGCTGATGTCATTGGGTCTTCTAGGTATAGAATCATGTCATCAGCGAATAGAGATAACTGAACTTCCTCTTTTCCTATACGAATTCCTTTGATTTCCTTGTCTTGCCTGATAGCTCTGGCAAGGGTTTCAAGGACTATATTGAACAAGAGTGGGGAAAGTGGAGAGCCTAGTCTTGTTCCTGAATTCAGTGAAAATGCTTTCAATCTTTCTCCATTGAGGATAATGTTGGTTATGTGTCTACCAGGACTTATTGACATGTTTCATTAATATAGTACACCTAAGTGATATCCATCAGGATTGCCAGATCAAACAAGACCCTTTTAACTATATTATGGCAGAAAGCAGGAGAATTAACACGAATCTAGGGCACAACCATGAATTTTCACTATTGTCCATTCCAAATGAATGCATACTGCTTATGATCTTGTTTTCCAAGAAGTATGAAAAAATTATTTGCCATATCTGTAGCCACATGCTGTGTACCTGAGACTGTGTTGGTCCTATCTGAAAAAGAATAAAAAATACCACAGAAATTGCACCTGGAACTACAACTTTGTTAGGTGAGTGGTAGTTCATGGTCATCCACATGATATATCTAGTTTTTTCCAATGCCAGATAGGTGAATTAAGTGATGATATTATGGCAATCACACTCCTATATCTTTTAAATTCTTGAATGGGGCACTGATCTTGCCAGTCTTCCAAGTTGCAATATTGTTTTTGATTAGCTGTCTTGGTGAAGGTGGCCTCAGGAACCTCCCTTAGCTGTCTCTTACTGTGGAATTCTAATTCTGTAGGTCACAAGTCAGTGTGAGGGGCTGGAGTGGTGGCTTGGTGGTTATAGCGCTTGCCCAGCATGCACAAGGGCACAAGTTCAAACCCCAGCACCACACACACAATAAAGTCTTGGAGCAATGAAAGCCACATGAAAAACTAAATAAACTTGAGTCTCTCTCTCTCTTAAAAAAAATGTCAGTGTGTGAGTACTCTACCAATCCTTAGTATATTCATTAAAGTTAATTACTTGAACACTGATGTAATGGCCACAGGATGAATCTGAATCCTTAGACTCTGTGGAACAGATAGGATTCTATTTATTACCTGCCACCCATATGTCCCTAGTAACAGAGAAGCCATGACGATACTTAGGGTGCCTGAGTGGATGTGAAATTTGTCGTTGTAGCCCCTTCCTCAGTGTGTGGCTATCCAGGCAAATGGCTATAGGTCCCTTTGAGGGAGCACGTGGGGAATGACTGATTTGCATGGGGCTGCAGGATTCTTTCTAGTGGGAAGTAGTCTCTCTTTCACTTGATGTGCTCTGTTCGTTGGTCCTCTAATTCATGCTAATTCTCATAAGGTTAGTTTTTCAAGTTATAAACATTATTGCTCGGTAATCTGCATAAGTTCACAAATTCAAAAATTGGGAATATGGATTTTTTTCAGAGGAACAATTATCTCTGCAGTGGTACCTGGCAGTAATTCATGCCCTCAAGGAGTTTCTAATCCATTTATAGAATCAATATCTATACACATGGTAAGCTTGGTGAAGTCTGTGAAGTATATTGTCTCCTTCAGTTCATTGTTAAAGAATTTTCTCAGTATTTTTATCTGATCAAACAATATCATGGTCAGAGAAATAAGATTGTTGAACTATGTTTGCACAAGACTAATGCTGTTCCTAGCATGGTGTTCTACCTATAAAACTGGAATCCTCTGCAGATTTAGCTCCTCTGATAAAATGTAAATCATTTACTTCTTCAATTTAGGGATCTCTAATTAGAAACACCACACATAATCACTTTCTAAGAATTAGGATAAATGCAAAATGCACGCAACTCCTGAAATTGAGTGGGTTAAAATGAGGAAAGAAGAAATGAACCTCTTCTGTTAACAAGTAAATATTATACAATCAGCAAAGAATACCCCACGGAGATACAAACTAAATTTTCTCTGTAGATTAAGGGTATACTTCCCCAATATTAGTCATATCTCTTTTGGTTCCCAGGAGATGCTAATTTCAGGAAAATATCTCGAGAAATCTATAGGAGGTAATTTTCATTTTGCTTAAATGATGCACCAGGGATTTCTTAAATCTAAGCTTAAATAGATTAAATTTACTTTTATTTACAGTCTCCTCAAATAACTTTCTTTAAAGTCATCATTCTTTTAAATAAAGATTCTTGGCTCACTCCAAGTTCTCCCTTAATTACATAAAGCTAAGTAAAATGTTTCCAAGTTAAAAAAATGTTTTCTTAATAATTTTTATGATCGTTTTGTAAAAGGGAAATCTGATTTGTTGCAATGGGCTCCATTTTCTCTTTGACTTTCATACTTGATTAGGTGCCTCAACAGTTCTTATGCAGGAAATACAAAATAAGTATGTATAGTAAGTTTTCTTTTGTTATAGGGGCATTATAAAGAGTATACTGTGTTCCCAACATTAAATTATATGTACTTAAAAATAAATCATATTTAACTAATACATCTGCTGCTAAAGAATTGATAGTGAAAATGCAATGTCTAAAAACAATGTCCCTAAATGTTATTAAAAACAGAATTCTTCTGGGTGCAGTGGTGCATCCCTGTAATCCCAGCAGCTCAGGAGGCTGAGGCAGGAGAAATGCAAATTCAGCAGTTTAGTGAGGCCATAAGCAACTTAGTGAGACCCTGCCTCAAAATTAAAAAAATAAAAAGGGCTGGGTTGTGGCTCAGTGGTAAAGTGGTTCTAGGTTCAATTCCTGGTACTGAAAAAAAAAAGAATTTAAAAATATTAAAAATATGTTTGAGCAATAGGAATAGTTGTAGTTTTCCTGGCATACCAGGCTCTTTTGTTCCTGGGAAACATGCCTAAACTTTATTCTGCTGCTTGGTTTTCCCTACTAGCTCTTGGGTATGGCCACACTCCTAAAACTCAGTCCGATTACCGGGTCATCCAAGCAAGGCCTCCCTGACACGCACGGTAGCCTCTTTGTGTTCCTGGGGTGATAACATGTGTCTTTCCCCATCCGATTGCAATCTCTGGACTTGTAGGGACCATCTGTCCAGCAAGGTAGACTTCACAGGGCTTTGCTGACTAGAGACAGATTTCTGAAGCCATTGCATGGTATTTAATGAAATTCATTGGTTTAAATCCTCTTAAGGATTTTTTTTTTGAGGTTGAACAAATATTGCTCATCATGTGGTAAAGATGTGTGGAATGTAAATATTTAAAATATACAGGTCCCCACCATAAACGAGATAGAAGCTGAAGAAGATACCATGAGCTTCCTTAGGATTTGCTTTTCCCTTTCAGAATTATTCTCTGTGAAATTTAGAAAGCTAATAACTCTGTTTTCTCCTAAGCTGTGTTTGTGAAATGTTGTGTTTAACACAGATATTTTTCGGAGTTAGAGACATTCTGTACAAGTTCATCCATTTATGCCTAGAACACTTGACCCTCATTTCATTTTAGTCTCCTTCTAATCAATTTAAATGTTCCACCAGTCTCAATCCCACATATTTAAATATTCATTCACTCCTTCAACCACCCCTTCCCCTCATATAAAACCCTCAGAGGAAGAGCAATTATTTGAGAAAATGAAATCAAGTAAATAAGCTCTATTAAAAGAGAAACCAAGTAGCCAGCCATATTAATGGTATCCAGGGTTTGTGTGTCTGGGTGAAACAACAATAAATATTTATTGTGATGCTTCTTTTTATTGAGCATTTCGGGCCCATCTGTGGTATTAATGGCTTATCAAGGAAACCTATGCATTAAGAGAAACTGTTTTCATTTAGATAAATGGAAGCAGAGGCAAAGGAAAATAATGCAAGGTTCACCTTGTAAAAGTCACAAATTGGATACAAAACACTGCCACAGGCAAATCGGAATTCAATGGAATAAAGCTGGCAGCCAGAGCAGAAGGTAATAGGCTTATCAAATGAGGTTTTGTATTCCTTGATAAGGCACGTTTTATGGGGGGGCCAGTGTAAAACTAGGCAATAGAATAAAATATAATTTAAGAAGAAAAATTTAATGAGAGATTCTTTTTCCAAATTGAAAACAACTGACCTCAAATTTGCACCAAACTAAAGGCTCAGAGAATTTGTGAGATCCCTCACCTCGTATTGCCTTATGAATCTGCCCACAGAATCTCATGTTTACTCCCAGGTACCATTTTCCAACCCTGCCTCAAGAAAGTATGAAGAGGAAGAAAAACCTGCTTCAACCCTAATGACTCTAAACCACATTGGTACAGTTTTAAAAACAGCTCTAATTATTAGGTCATTGAGATTAGTCCTAGGTGAGCTTACCCAACGTTTATAGACTGCTCACAGTGTGCCAGGCCCTATTCTAGGTGTTTTACATATATGATCTCATTAAATCTTCACAAATCTTCAGAAGAAGTGAACCGTATCTTTTAGAACAAAATCTGTTTATGTTAAAATAGAAACACTCGGGCTGGGGATAGAGTTTGGTGGTTTAATACTTGCCGGACATGCAAGGCCCTGGGTTCAATTTCCAGTACCAAATCAATCAATCAATCAGTAAGTAAAACTATATATGATTCCAAATAAACAGTACATGCCATAGAGGTCCTAACCTAGGGATCAGGCCTCACCCTAAACCAAGATTTGTGTTTCTTTTGAGCTTCGCCAAAATTATAATTGCACGGAAGTGCATGTGTTTTCTGTTTTTATTTGCAAACTCACCTTGCTCTAATTCAGCAGTAAACAGCACACAAGGGGACTTCTTCCCTTTATTGCTGTCTCCATCTCCCAATCCTTAGCAGATTCCCAGCTTCTTATCCTCCGCGAATCAGACTCTCTTAACAAAGTCCTAACAAGACAGGAAACTGACATCTGTTCATAAGCTATCTCTTACATATCCCTGTTCTGCTGGGAGCTTTAAGAGGTGGAAACATGGCAGATTGTACATTGTAAGGCTGCCATTTTATAAACAGAGGATACCCAGATACTCTGGTGTGCAAAAGTGGAATTATATGTGAATTAGGGCAGTGCATAGCAGGAATGGAGTCCATCGGTAGAGGATTGCTTTACACTAGCTTAAGAGCTGGGTTCTGCAGGAGGAATAAGGCAGGAGTAACAGGACTTGGGAAAGGGGAGTAGGACAGAACGTAGAGAATAGGCAGAGAAAATCAGGCATTGCAAGTAGGAGGGCTGGCACGTGTAAATACCCAGAGGCCTGGAACTGCCTGCTGGAGGTGGCAGTTGCACCTTGGTTGCTGCTGGTGGGCCACAGAGTGTCATGGGAGGAGAATGACATCCATTAGTTGCTGTCCTAGATGAGCCCAGGAATTCAGTGACTTATCAGAAGGCAAGTTTATTTCATATTTAAGTGAGAGAACAGTGTGTGTTCTTCAATGGTGAGTCCTTGTCGTCTCCACCCACGTGGTGATTCGAGGGTCCAGACTCCTTCCATCCTGTGGTTCTGCCATCCGCTCAAACTGTCCCTCTGGTAAAATGTCTCCCAGAAGTGACACACCTCACTTCTGTGGATAGTCCATGGGCAAGAGCCGTTGGCCCCTCCTAGACTCAAGCAGAGCCAGGAAAACACGCTTTGGTTTGCAATTACCTCCACAGCAAGCTGTACTACCGCAGGAAAGTGCCGTCAGTGGAGCTCAGCTTGTTCTCTCAACCACCAGAGCTCCTTGAATTCTTCAAGCATGCTGGCTTCTCACTGATCTGCTGAAGGTGCGTGTGGGGTTGTTGGCTGGTGGAAGCAGTGTGAATAGAAGGATGGTTATTCTGTCCTCCTTTCCTGAAGCCCCTGATTTTTCCAGAGTAAGTGCACATCCCTGGAGGAAAGGATGGAGTTAGAAGGTGTACAGATGTGACCTCTGGCTGACAAGGACATTTAGCCATTGGGGCAATGTTTAACATATCAAATTGTCTGGAAAACTTGCATTTATTCATGCATGAAGCCATTTATTTGATGGCATGTCTTGGATACTTATATAATAGGAACTACTTGAAGAGGAACACAGCTGAAACTATGCATCCAGGTGGGTGGGATCTAGAAGAGTGGTTATTGACTCTCCCCCCTCATTTCTAAGGGTCACCACATATTCATAGTCAACAATGCTGATTCATTGAGACAATCATTTTCACCTTAGGACATTCTCTCCCATCCTCATGTCCCAAAGGAGTCAATGCCAAATCTGCTACAATGAGCACATGGACAAAGTACTCTAGGGGATTTCAGGATGACAGTCTTCGGCAGATCATGTCCCTATTCTGTGTCCCACTGATAACTACCGATTACAAGATTCTTATTAAAGTTCAACAACTTCCACAGGAGTAAGTAGATACTTCACTAGGCAGAGTCCCGGGGCCCTAGAAAGAAGAAGATGCAATGCACACATTCATAGTTTCGAAATAGAGACAGCCATATTCTATTAAAGACTTGTTTAAAATGATTCCATGCCAACTCTAGCTAAACCACAAAACTGTCTAATTACTAAAGAGCTTTATGATAGATATCATCTACCTGATGTTTCTGTACCTGAAACCAAAAAGAAAAGAAAAAGTGAATTTGCAGATTCAAGATAGAAATGCAAGGAGAAGGTTTTGGAATGTAATGTTCTTATGCAATTTGATGAATCTCATGCAACTGAGCTACAGAGGCTCAGTTACAATGGGTGTAGGAAGTATTCAATAAAGCAGGCTCTGCAGAATCTTTGGGTCTTTGAAAAATGTATATTATGAAACCCCCAAGAATTTTTTTGCCCCAAATCAGGAACTTACTTGTTTTGCTTATACTTTGCTATCTAAACATCACATTATTGGATGAATTAATAATCACTGAGATTTCCAACTTTGTAGGAGGCAGGAGCTCTGTCTTGAATTTCTGTAGAGGGAAGCAATTTGCTGCCATTATGGAAGGATATCAGTTGTCACCTTGGGTTCCACAGACTGGAATAGTTTTTTTTACCTTCTGACACTTTGGGGTCAGTTTCTTATTATGAATAAGAAGCTGCCTTTGCCCTTCAAGAAAATGGAATAAAGCTAGAATCACCTTCCTGCCGTCACTGCCTACTTTCCCAGCCCTGTATTTCAGCATCAGAAGAGTTTATTTTTGGATGTCATTAACTATAGCTAGTGATCCCTTAAATGAAATGGATTAAATGGCAAATGCCTTACCATCTTCTAACCTTCAGTTTAGTCACCTGAAAAAGATTCACAATTCAGAATATGATTTATGAAATAACCCTGGCTCATCTCTACTTCTGTTATTCCCGGGAGTGAGTTTCATTGGTGTTGATGTTGCAGGTATGTTGATGTGTCCTTCATTGATATCTTCCGGTGGTAGAAAAGAGCCTGTTCTTTCCATTTGCTTTAGGTCTGGAGGCTGCAATATTTTCCTGGACAAGAAAAAACATATAAAGTCCCCAAGATATATTTTGCTGGTGGGAAGTTTTATCTCTTTAGGAATTTTCAAACATGTATATTTTGAGCTTCTGTTGTTTGTTCTAACAAATTCTTACAAATAGTTCTGTCTTCAACAGTTTTTAAAAAAATGTATCATAGATCTGGCTATGTCCTAGATAATATGCGTATGCACACACACACACTCACACATGTACAACCCTGATAAAACTATTTGAAAACATTGATTATCAGTTATAAGATCTTTTAAAAACTGAATAACATTACCTGAACCGTACCCTTTCTTTTGTTCAGAACTGAAGACTTGTTTATTTATCTTGTATGATGAGATTCTGAATTGATTGCAAACACGAGCAAATTTAGACCTAAATGTCATTGAGGGGAAATTTGGATAAGATACCAGAAAAAGTTTCCACTTTTAGGGTAACTTGTTTAATTGTAAAATTCTTTGGATTTGACAGATGGATACATTGAACATTATCCATCATTCTAGAAGGAGAACAGGAGGGGTAGAGTGAAACATGGAATCTCCAGGTCCCTAGTCCCTCAGCAGTGACAATTTAAGATTAGACTCAATTACAGGGCTTCTGGTAATTTGTATGGAAAAAAAATGAGGATCTAATGGCTGCAATCCTTTCTCCAGTGTTTTGTCTCCCATGGTCTGAGCTATTTTCTTTTCTTTTTTTAGTACTGGAACTTGAACCTGGGGATCCTCTACCACCAAGCCACAACCCTAGCACAAACTTTTTGCTTTAATTTTGAGACAGGGTCTTGCTAAGTTGCATAGGGCCTCACTAAGTTGCTGAGGCTGGCTTTGAATCTACAATCCTCCTGCTCAGCCTCCTGGGCCACTGGGATTACAGATGTGTACCTGGCTTGTCAGAGCTATTTTAATAACCTAGCAGCACAAAACTACTGTGACCCACGTACTTAGTAACTCCTCCCACAAAGGCCAAGAGCATGTAAATTGGATTTCTTACATAAAGTGAACGATCCAAAAGGTCTTTGCTGGCATTACCATTCAGTATGAATTAAGTTAAGGGAGTAAAAAAGGCAAAATATTCTTAACTTAACCTTCATTAATTTTCTTAAGCTCCATAAAAAGGTTAATAGAAGGAATAGAAGTGCAGCCAGGAAATTTGTGGCAAATGTGTTTTTGTATTATTATTAATAAAAATGAATAGATTCAAAATTCCATAATGATGCTTTAGAAGTTATAATGTAAGTATTACAATGAAGGCCACTTGTCAGAGAAATACTGACTTCTCTGAGCATAGGATATCCCACCTCTGTGTCACCCTTGCCGATAGTGAGCATTCACATTTCACTTCTCTTTTCACATACAGCGACCATGCCGGAGGGAATGAGGGCCAGTGGATGCAGCAGAAACTCCCAGGTTCTGGTAGTAGGAATGCACACTAAGCACTTTTTCCGTGGTACTTTGATGCCATGAGTGGAAAAATTGGTACATATTCTTTCATGCAGCAAATTCACTGCTAGCACCTTGTTCTAAGAAGAAAAAAATTCAGAAGAATGTAGAAAGGTAAGTGGATACAAATGGTTCTTCATCATAAGGCTTTTGCAATCATGAAAAATGTCCCCAAACATTGAAGTATCTAATCAGAGATAAGAAGTTAAATGAAAAGTAAATGAGGTTAGTGGGGAAGGACAATGATCACGGTGCACGTGGGGTATATGGTGACTCTGTGGCAATTGCAGGGTGTGTTGGCCCAGGGTTGCCAGTTTGTGGTTAATCACAAGAAACTTCAAACCTGCATTTTTTTTGTAAGATATTTTCTAATTTTTAAACTTTCACACAGCAAAAACCAAATGTACTTTTGGGCCCTGAAACATGGGCTGCTAGTAGAGAACATTTTTTTTCCAAATAAATTACAATCAGGTGTTATATGCATAATGCTGTTTGTGTCAATGACAGATGACATATGACAGCGATATCATGAGATCACAAGGGAGCTGAAAAATTCCTGGTCTATTGATGTCATAGCCATCATACCGTCAGAGCAAAGCACATTACTTGTGTGTTTATGGTGGTGTAAACAAACTACTGAGTTGCCGGTTGTGAAGAATCCTAGCACACAATCATTTACAGTACATAATGCTGTATAGTAATAAATGACTGATATGATTTCTGTAATACACTTATCATTGCGTTATTCTACTTATAACAAGTTTATCATAATGCAAGATGCCGTTCTACTCTGCAGCAACACAGCACATCTTTTGTGTATCCTCTCTCTCTCCCTCTCTTTTTTTAAGAGAGAGTCAATTTTAGTTATTCATCTATTTTTTTTATTCTTCTAGCACTTATTTGTGTATGTGGTGCTGGGGTTTGAACCTTGGTCTTTCTGTATGTCAGGCAAGGGCTTTACTGCTCAACTACCCTCTCCAGCTCCTGGCTACCCTCTCTCTTGGTTGCATCTTCTTCTCTTATGCTTGATTTAATCTCATGTTGTTTTGGTCATCAAGACCCTAGGAGCATGGCTGGAGCAGTGGTTCAGAGGTTGTGGTGCTTGCCTTGCCTGCTGGAGCATGTGGGGTCGGATCCTAACACCACGTGCACAGAGAAGTGTTGGAGCAACGAAAGCCGCATGAAAACCTAAATAAAATCGATTCTCTCTTTCTCTCTCTCACTATCCCTCTCTCTTAAAAAAAAAAGAAAAAAAAAAAGAGACCCTAGGAGCAATAGGATATTTTCTGTCTCTGAGCTTAGGGGTGTGTGTGTATGTATGTATGCATATGCATTTTAGTTTACAAACCTAGATACAGATACAGACATAGATATAGACATAGGTTTGAATAAATACACTCTGATGTTCATGCATTAAGGAAATTGCCCACCAATGCACTTCCTATCCCCCTGAACTACATATCTATGATTGCCCTAGATTATGTGTTACTATGCCTTTGTTGGGTCTAATGCATGAGATTAACTATCTTTCACACATGCCTGAGTTTAGCTCCAGCCTCTGCAAATGAGTGAAAACATTCGACTCTTGACTCTCTGGTTTAGCTAACTTTGCTCAACATGATTTCTTCCATTGCCATCCATTTACTTTCAAAGGCTACAATTTCATTGTTTCTAATTGCTGAGTAGAACTCCATGGTATATATATCACAGGTTCCATAATTTAGCTATTGTAAATTGAGCTGCTATGAACATAGATTTTGCTG
>PVKS010040993.1:0-16314 GCA_004027875.1 Aplodontia rufa
TCCTTCTGCTGGGTTTGGGGTTAGCTTGTTCTTCCTTTTGGAGGGCTTTGAGATGAAGTGTAAGCTTATTTATTCGGGATCTCTCTTCATTTTTAATGTGGGCACTCAATGCTATAAATTTTCCCCTTAGGAAAGCTTTCATGCTGTCCCAAAGGTTTCAATATGTTGTGTCTTCATTTTCGTTCTCTTCCAAGAATTTGTGGATTGCTTCTTTCATGTCTTCTTGGATCCATTCTTCATTTAATAGGGTATTATTCAATCTCCAATAATATGTGTGTTTTCTGTTATGGTTATAGCGTTGTGGTCTGAAAGGACACATGGGATAATGTCTACTTTCTTGTATTTGCTGAGATTATCTTTATGAACCAGAATATGATGTATTTTGGAAAAGGAACCATGTGCTGCAGAGAAGAAGGTGTATTCTGCTAATTTAGGATTAAATAACACATCTAATGGCTTTCCTGCTTTCATCTCATGCTCTCTTCTGGTCCTATTTTGTTCTTCAAGGGACTTTATGTCTTTAGTAAGGTCATTCTTCTTTGTATTTTCTATTTCCTTACTTTGCACCTTAATTATTAAACAAGTTAGATGTTTATGGGGACCCCTTCTCTCTCTCTCTCTCTCTCTTTAGAGAGAAAGGAACAGTGAGAGAAAGAGAGAGAAACAATTTTTAGTTATTCTTCATGAGGACTTCTTTGATCAGGCACTTCATTGTATACGTGGTGCTGGGGTTCAAGCATGCTAGACAAGTGCCATAACCACTGGGCCACTGCTCCAGCCTCATGAAGTGCCATTCTTTATAAACAATGCTAGGTTATTTTTAATTAGGTCCCTACAAAACATTTCCTAATATAGTATTTTTTTCTGAATTTGAGAAATGTCTCTGTTAAAAATTGACAAACAAAAATAATTTTCAATGTTTAATTTCAGGTTTGTGTTGGTGATAACTTTATTTGTCATTATCTGATAAGGATCTCACATTAATCATTCTTACCCCAATTTTATGCTCATGCTTTCTGCAGAACAGGTACACATGATTTGTGTTTCTATGACTGTTGCTTCTGTGGCCCTCATTTTCTCTGGAACTCAGTTTTTCTTATTCTTTTTAAAAAAGGATTTAGGATTTCATAAAGTTTGTAATGTCTTATATAGCTAAAATTCTAGACTCATTTGAATATAATACAAAATATATATTCCACGTTAGGGATGTTGAACTTAATTGAGAATATAGATTATATAAGCATATATACTGGATTCTATCACATGAATTATGCTTTTGCCTAAGGAATTTATTAGTTCTTGGTTGTGATATATGGTGAAAAAGTTCTCATAAATATGTAAGAAATACCGGACTGTCCCAACAACAGCAGGGAGATGGTAGAAAATATCAAAGACATCTGACACGTGCCATCGTTAATATCTTTTGAAGGTGTTTCATCAAGACACATAAAGCTTGTGAATCAAATAACATAAGAGATGGTGGAAACCAAATACTTGTAGCAGTTAAAGCAGGTTACATTTCTAAGGGAGTGAAAATTTAAATATTGTTTTAGTTGTATAATTTCCTCATGGTTATTTAATGCAACCGCAATTATTTCTAAAGCTTTAACTATGATAGTGTTTAATAAATTAACCATGCATTTAATAATAAAAATAAGATAAAATTTATAAAAATGATGTTGATTAGGGAGTAAGTCACAAAATTATATTATGAAAAACATATTGTAAGTGAAAAAAATGAGAAGATATGAACCTGTAAAGCAGCATAAGAATTGTGATTTAGTCATACACAATTTTATATATTTAGCTATTATAAGTAATCTCAAGAGGTAAACTGAGGCCACCATCAATGACTCTTCGTTACTTTCCATTATGCAGCAAGAATTGTCCAGATTCTGGATTTGCCTCCACTGTACATCAATATCTCTATTTACCTCCTAATATCTGACTTCGGGCTGCAATGCCCAGTGATAGTGCTCTTCACTGGGGCTTCTCAAATGCAGAGAGTCCAAGCACATTACTGAGAGCAGCACATGGTATTCTGGTTCTTGAAGATAAGATTCCACCAGCAGGCCCAGATTGTGTATCACATTAGAGCTATTTGACAAAAATTTCTCCGAAATTCTAAACCACTGATGGGATCTTCATTGTTGCTTTGGTATAAATACGGACCTGAACCCCTCCCCCGCTCCCACTGGGTACCCTTCATGGCCTTGTGGCTGCTGGATGCTGGAATAGCCTGATTGCATTTGCTACTCTGCTAGGAAAAAAAAGAGCCCCAGGCTGCAGATAGCGTGTTGGTTCCCACTGCTCCCAGGTTTCTCGTATGGCGATGAGAAGGGATACACACAATTGGCCTTGTGAGCTGATATATGCTAGCTCCAGCGCACAGCATTTTAAATGTTTCTCTATTTTGTTTTATGGTTTTTGCTGTAAACTTACACTTCACATGCTCCTTCTTCATCCTATTTACACTACTAAGCATTTCTCAGTTGTAAGTCAGTTCTTCCTGTTTATAATTCTTTGGCTACTGCTGTTCCTCTTTTTAGCTTCTTTTTCTTCTCTTTCTCCCCATTTTGTCTTTACCCTATCCTGGTTTTAAGAAATGTTGGGGTCGGAGAGAATTTAAGTGGTATTACCCATTATCTCACTCTATCTCACTCAAGAGTGTATGACCTCACAGGCAACTATCTGAAAAGTATGATGTATGATTTCAGTGTCCCAAGGGAGATTTACTGCCCATCCTGAGCACACCTGCACAGGTGAACTAACAAGAAATATGTATGTTAGAACACATAACCCTGGCCTCACCTTATGCTGACATAGATAACACACTATCTATCTGTAGTAGTTACAGAGATGGAGAGGGCAAGAGCTGGAATCAATTAGAGTATGTGCACAATTATTGAGTCCCTACGACATACTATTCAATGCTTACACAGGAGATAAAAAAATACAAACATTATTATATTGAAGGTTAGAAAGCAATAAGTATGACATTCTGATTGAGTATGATATTTGGATTCAAATCATTGGTCTGGCACAACAATGGTAGCCCACATTATAGACATCCATGGAAGGGATGTAGTTTGGTGGTAGAGTGCTTGTTCAGCATGTGGGGGTCCCTGGGTTCATGCCACAGTGCTGCAATTAAAGACTTACACTGGTTACTCAGAGAAGTCAATGATGGTGGTAGCATTTTAGCCGGACCTTGAAAAACCTGAAGGGCTTGGGTTTGTGGAAATAATGTGTGAGTCTGGAGAAGAAGGCTACCTTGAACAAATGAATGGGATAGGGAAAAATTTACAGTGCGTGCAGACAGCAGGCAACAGTTGTTTGGAATTAAAGAAACAAAACAAAAAACTAAAACAAAAGAAAACCTTACACCTTCCGCCATCCCCATAAACTGAAGAGTTTAGAGATCATCTGAACTCATTTTCGATAGTTCTTTCTTTAGTTTAGCTTTTGAATGTAATTCATTTATTTCCATTTGTCTGTTTTTCAAGCTAACTTATTTCATTACCATAAATGCATACTGGAGCAGAAAAATAATGTGTCATCATTACAGCTGTAGAATATTCTTATAATCTGAATATTTTTAGCTTAACTTTTACTTTCCCAAGTAAAAGCTATTTTAAGAATATCCATGTGCTTATTCCTTAAATAAATGCTGTGGTGACTATATACGGGATATTTTGTTCGCTGAAAATATGCTAAGTATGTGTGAGATGGAATAAATCAGCAAATTGTTAAGATCATATTAATTTAGCTATCAGATTATACTCATATCACATAGATCAGAATTTCCCACAGTGAGTTCTATAAGATCCTAGTAACATGCAATTATATGAGGTTCCAGCTTCCTTACCTACGCACAAATAGCATGTTCATGTACACACACACACATACACACTTAGAAATACAGTTATAGACATGCTACAAAAAGGTTTCCTTTCTTTAGGATCTGGCTAACTGGGCTTCAGCACAAGATTTTATTTCTTTTTGTTTTTCATCTTCTCCTTCCATAAATTTATATATTTTGCTGCTTCATTATAGTTGTAAATTTTGGTGAGATTCATTGTTGCATACTCATACAAACACAGAATATAACAATATAATTTGGCCAATATCATTCCCCAGTACTTCCCCTTTCCCTTCTGCTCTCCTTCCTCTTGGTGCCTTTTCTCTACTCTACTGCTCTCCCTTCAATTTTAATGCGATTCCCCTGAACTTCTTTTTCCTTTTTCCCTTCCAGCTTACACATATGAAAGAAGACATACAACCCTTGACTTTCTGAGTATGGCTATATCACTTAAAATAATGTTCTCATTTTCCAGCTTTAAAAACAATGAAAACTGCCAATCTATTTTAAACTTTACAGATTATAATTCTGAGACTTCAAACAGATAAGCAATATGCTCAAAATCAAAACAATTGGGGTACTGTTAGACAACTGGTTCTCAAATTTTTCCTTTTAAAACTGAAGTGCTGATTAATTTCCATGTGTAATGCATAAATTTGTCTGTGTTGTAGGCTTCTGTCTACATGAGTCAGGATGTGGGTTTTATACAGCTTTCATTTTACTAGCTATAGCTGTTTATATTTTTTTAACAAGATTTAATTTTTAGTTACAGTTTTACATATTAAAGGGGTTTGTTTTTACACTTCCATACATGCACACATCATATATCTCCTCTTTACCGCCCTCCACTTCTCGCCAATCCCTAGACTACAAGGTTGCCCCCACAGATTGGTAATCCGTGTTTGATGAGTCTATTGTCTAAACTTATTGTTCTCTCACTCTTTCCTATATTTTACTCTAGCTTTCACATGTAAGAGAAAACATTTGGTAACTCTACACGTTCAACTTCCATTCGGAAAGCAGTCATTCATCCATTCAGTTATCCATTCACTCCTTCACAAACTACATACCCACAATCATGCCAGCAGTGGATTTACAGTGGTAAACAGAAAGCAGAATGGTCCCAATCTCCAGAGGAGTTGAGCTGGTAATCTCATTAATCAGTATGATTAGAAACTGAGATTGTTGCTCTGAAGGAAAAGGAAATAGTTCATAAAGAGGTATAATAAAAGAAACTTGTCTTAAACTAGGTGTACAACAACTTCCTAATAAAATGACACATGAACTGAGACCTTAATGGTGCAGAGAGATTTGTGCTCCCTTATAGGTCTCAACCTGTCTTCACTGTTGTGTTTTCATAAGGTAAACAGCTGGAGCAAACCTGGGGCTCACCTCGGAAATGTGTGGAAATGTGTTTAGTCTCTAGGTTAAGAGTCCTATTTTAACGCATTAAACAACTTAGCTCCTTCATTTTCTTTCTCCAGGTTTCTTTTCATTTAGGGAAAGAAAGTTCAATATTCGTTATGTCATCCTGTCCAGAAACAGAAGCTCTAACTATTGCATTTTGCAATGTGGAAGACAGTATTGCTTTTGAAAACTGTGTGGTTCACTTCCTGGATGTAGCCGGAATTTGGAATAGTTTACCATGACCATGTCAAA
The DNA here is from genome assembly GCA_004027875.1 of Aplodontia rufa. Taxonomy (NCBI): domain Eukaryota; kingdom Metazoa; phylum Chordata; class Mammalia; order Rodentia; family Aplodontiidae; genus Aplodontia; species Aplodontia rufa. Next base: position 5,522 of record PVKS010040993.1, read on the forward strand.
AGTCAGATCACTTTTCCCAGAAGTTGGCTGTGAGAGGGAGAAGAAAAAGAAGGGTGATTGCTGGAAGCCATTTGAAGTCAAGGGAAAGTGCTTAAAATAGAAGCTCATGGTCATGTTTGTGTGTTGATGGCAAAGATTCTATTGTTAGAAAGTTGTTGAATGGACAGGGAGTGCAACATTTCTGCGAAGACACCAGTAGAGGGACTGCAAAGGCCAGTTGAGGGGTGAGACCTTACTTGTGAGGATGGAAACCTAACAGGAGAGGAAAGATATCTGCAGGCAGTTTTACAGGTTTTCTACAGAAAAAATTGGAATGAGTGCCTTTCTAATGAATGACTTCTTTTTCACTGGTAAGTAAGTGCTTAGGAGAAAACAGGAGGAATAGCCTGGGAGGAGGTTTGAAGAGAATGGAAAGATTTTTGCTAGTCAGTTATGGGGAAAGGAAAAATGAGTTGAACCAGAGAAATGATAGTAACTCCAGACTGTCAGGACGAGCTGAGGCAGGTGATTGTGATTAATTTACAGTGATACAATTTTATTCTTCAGGCATAATAAAAGGGATCATGGCAATAGAAGTCATCCTGCTAGGTACAGCACACATCAGCATGCAAGTGAGTTAGAGTGATGAAAGGGTAAACTTAGTTTAGAGAGCTAATTTTTATTAGGAATAAATTATTGTTGATATCCTGCAGGATTCACTTCCTACCTAACTCTTCAATAGGTTTCCCACCACCCACAGCACTGGGGTTTGAACCCAGGGCCTCCCACATGCTGGGCAAGCACTCTGTCACTGGGCTAAAATTCCCAGTGGGTTTTTATATCATGGGTTAGTATTTTTGTGCTAGATTGATGGTTTGAATCTGACTCTCCCCACATTCAGTCCTGTGTTCACCTTACTATACCTTGGCATCTTACTTGTGGGTTCTTTTGATTGACTTATTTCAGTATATTTAGAACCCTATTTTCTCTTTCCTTTATTAATGCAGCCAATATAGCTATTGACGGTCAAAATCTCCAAGAGTAATTAGTGCTTCATTTCTTTGTTATCTATATAAACAGCTTGGAAGACAAAAGAGATATGGTTATGAAATAGTTCACTTTAATGGATATCACCAAAAAGTGTGTAAAAAGGTCCTTTACCTTTTAAATTCTGCAGACTAAGTACATAATTATGAGAAGAGCACTGTAACTCTGCACTATTATTAAAGGCAAAGAAGGAGACCAAATACTTGACCCATCCTCAATTATCATCACACTAGGACACAGAGCAAAGGCCCAGGAGTTAGTTTCGAAGCCATGTTAAGGGAAAAGGGATATTCTTTGTAAATTACAGCAACTTTCACTCACAATGTACTCATTCCTAGATCTTAGAATTTAAAGAGAAGGGCTGCAGTATGGGAAGTAAGTAAGCCAAGAAGCCAGTGAGGCATTTAGAGCCCTAGGCATCATTGCTTTAGCTATGGTGAGCAATAAGAGTGAATTATCTGACAGCCCACATTAGGCCCTCTAAACTTCTGTAGACAGAAGCCATACTGTCATGTGTCTGTGTTGGTGGTAGAGAGTGACCACTTGTCTCTTACACCCAGAATAGCACAAAGAGATCTCGCCATGATGGATGCTGGTCTGGGAGACAGAGCCTCACTTGGATTCTGGGGCTATTCTACTGCAAGACTGGCGAAGCATCCACCCTTCCACTGGCATCAGAGATCAGGATCCAAAAGCACAGTGACATTGAAGAATCTCGGCTTCTCTTCCTGTTCTTCCATTTATCTACCTTAGTTGGAGTGAACAAGCACCTTCCCCAAAGTGATCAGAGGGTCAGATTCAAACGTTATAGTTGAAACTGTAGTATTAGTGGTCCAGTGGCTCCCAGTCCTGATCCACCCCCTCAACGCTAACCAGGGTGGACTGAATTAAGCACTTGGCCATAGCTTGTTGCTGTGCTGTTCTGCATGGGGCCAACTCCCTCTATTGGTGGTCAAAAAGCAGAAAATAAATTTTGATGATGTTGAAACTTACCTCTATCTACCCCAGACTACATATCCTAAGAGCATAAAAGAAAATAAAAGTGCTTATTCCACTTGAAGCCTCTGTAAAAACATACTAAAGCCCATGTAACAGCCTGCATATTTAATTGGATCAACTTAATGTCAAATTGTAGACTGAGTATTATCTTTAATGGACATTAGTATCATTGACAGGCATTTTTAAAACCACTGATGGTTGCAGGAAAAAGGGAAGAATCAGTTAAATACTGAAAGTAGAAACTTCATGGGAATGGGACTGAAATTGAGGAAGGGAGGTAAGAGTGAGAAGATATGAGTGGTGATGGTTTTTGTTTTCCTTCCATTTAGCAGCATTTGCTTTAACCCTACCTTCAAAATGCCCAAAATTGCTATATTGCTATGTTGCTATGTGCATGAATTTCTTTAAAATGAATCTTAAAACTAATATATATATACAGATATATATGCAAAAAATCCCACATTTTTATACACATGTAAAAAAACAGTAGTTTTAATGGAAGCACTCAAAATTTAATAGTCCAGAAGAGAAGCTAAAATGATTACAAGACAAGGACCCTGTGTTTATACATGACCAGCAACTGTTAAGTGTAGTTTTTTTTATTTTGCTTGTAAATTTGTGTTTCTTCCCAGGCACCACCTTTGGGATATTAGAAATAGACTTCGCAAGGAATGCTTTTAGTTCTGCTGACCTCGAATTTATTAATAAGTTTAACCTGTAAGGAAAACTGCCAACTCAATACATATGAGCTTTCACATATTCTTTGACTTTTCAGAAGCCAGCATTAAACACCAAGTGAGACTCACTTCAGCCTCCCTGCTTCCCAAGGAGCCCACATTTCACCTGGTCAAAGGTTACAGAAGGTAATGTACTAAGAAAAAGAATTTACTTTGACAGATTTTTCTTTTGACTGCAAAAAAAGGACTCATTTCTCTGGAGTGTAAAACCTGTTGGGCTGCTATTATCCACTCTGTATAGACTGCAGGTATGAGCAATCATACAAGTGTGTGACCTCCATCCTGTCATGGGTCATTACTTGGAGATAATGAGAATGGCCAGTTTCTAGGACCAAACATGTGTGTTTGTCCTTTACCAACTCTTTTTTGAAAGAAACAATATTTTGACATGAAGAGTGAACTTGTGACCAGAATCCTGGTTCTTGGTTCTTTTGCCTCTCCCAAATACCCAATGAAGTACATTTTATCTTTATTTTTTAATGTGTACACTTAGGCACAGAAAAGTGGCCAGTACTAGAGATCAGTTCAATTTCCCTTCATCCTTTTTTTCAGTCAAGTCACTGTGATCGAATTCCTTTGAGTTCTTTGGGCCATAACTTTGAAATAGGGCAAACTTAATTTATCTGGCAGATGGCATACTTCTCAACATAAAGTCTCAGAAAGTGAAAGGTAAGAACTACTGGGGGGAAATCCAGGTTTCTCTTTATTCCATTTCACTCAATATTTTCCATCCTTGTTGTCCCTCTTGACTTTCAAGGTTGATGGAACTTTACAACCATGACAGCAACATATATCCTTGGAATAAATATCAGATGCTAGAATTATAAGTTCAAAACACTTCTGAAATTGGATTTATTGTGGATGTCTTTATTCTCAAGATTCTAGTTCTAAATAAGCCATGCACAGTGATAGTTCCAAAGAAAAATTAGAAAGAAAAAAAATAGAACTTTGAGAAACAGCAAATATGCACTGTCTTTTTTGCCCACATACTTCAATACTAGTGGTAACACCCTGGGAATCATTCGAGGATTGAGGCCCACACTATGCCTTCCTCTGTTTGGAATGGTGACTAATTTATTCACTCCCTTCATTTTTGAATAGCTGCCATATGCTGGGTAATGTGCTATGTGATAGAGATACGGAAGTATAAGATACATGCCATGTTCTCTAGGACTATAGAGTCACACAACACAGTAAGTCAAATTTGCTATAGGAAATGTAGAATAAAATCCCAGTTCATTCTTAGTTATGTTTGTACTTCTCTGGCAAATAAAGTTTAGTATGAGATATCTTGAGGGCATACTACTTGCAAAGCACTGTGTTAAGCATCAAAGAGACAGTAATGAGAAGAGTTAATAGGATCTTCAGTTCATATGAATTACCTATTCTGCTAACTTAAACACTTTTGAACTCCGTCTTTCTTAAGGAATCAAATCTTCATTCAAAACTGCTTTGGCTATTACTGTGGTCTCAAGAACAATATTCTGCTTGGAACCAGTTGATTTAAACTCTGCTAGTATCCATGTTAATGAAGGAAAAGGGGTACCCCAGTAAGTGGAATGTATAATCACATTACAGCATCGTTAGCTTCAATCTCCTTGATTAGAAAATCTTTTTCAAGCTCCAATAAAAGTAATAAAATCAGTGGGTAAATTACACCTTATTTCCAGGAATTCCTAGTCAATTTGCACCAGAGAAATAGAGAATTAACATATTCCTTTATTAAAATTTTACTGTGCATCTGCTATCTGTGGGCAAACACTGTACTGGGCCCTGAGAATATAAAGATACTTGAATTATGCTCCCTACTCGCAAGGAGTTCATTAGGAGACAGAAAGAAGTAAATGAAGTGCCTAAATAATAAATTATTAAGAAAACAGAATTTCTCTACCATTTGCTGGGGGCTGTTGTATTTATGATATTTATAACTGAAGCTTAATCAGAAGTTGTCTTAATGGTAATATCAGTCCATGGGACCATAGCTAGAGAAGCTCTTTCCTTTTGAGCCACTTCTGTTTTGTAGTTGTAAAAGAGAAACTTTTCCCCCAACAATTTGTGCAAATTTTCAACACAGTGAATTTTCTGTTATAAATAGCCCTGGTTTGTAATAGACAAAATGCATGTCTCTGTAAAATATTCTTTTCAGCTACTAAAATTTAAAAATATTGTACTTTTATTGGAATTCTACTGTGAATTTTATCTCTGCTTCTCCTTGGGATACAGTGCTTTTCAGCCTGCCCTTTTAGAAGGATCTAGACAAGACACATTATTGCTCCTTCCCTGTAGGTAGTAGGGATACCATTTCTCATTTTCCACTGTCTTATTTCTCTTGGGCAAAGTCAACTTTATTCTTTGCATCTTTCATATTCGTGTGATTCTAAAAATGTACATATTCACTTTTCCATTTTTTGATCCAGTCATTGCAAATAATAGGAACAACAGTTTGATGTTTCAGGCACACAGTAAATCTCACTGGCATGGGTTTGTGTTAAAATGTTTTCTCTTCCCTTTCTGAATCATGCATCTTTTGACAGTCACTAAAAATCTGGTGAGGAAAATATGCTGGGCAAACCTGCAGCTGACTGGTACTTTGAATGACTAGAAATGAGAAATGACAGTTCTCTGCTTTTTACTATCTCCAGCAGCTGGATCACTAGAGATGCCAAGTCCCCTGTGAGAAAAACTGAAGCCCTTCTCAGGTATCACTTGTGCTATTTTTCTGAACTGGTATCAAGAACACTTACAGATTTCACAATGAGTATAGAATATATATGGTTACTATTTCCCTAGCTTCACTATTAATCTCTAAGAAGAACAATCATCAATAATCCCTATTGCACAAATATACATTTCTCAATTTATTATGCTTCTCTTACTCTCCTCTTTTTTTCTCTCTTTCACTCTCCCAAATAATTTTAAAATTTTAATTTAGTCTGGGATTATAACAATATAAGCATAAAACAACCCCTAATTAAATAAAAACAGAATATATATATAAAATGATTTATGTGGTTTCAATTTTTAAAATATTTTGTCAATGATTATATAATGTGAATATTGTCAATATATTTATTGAACAGGAAATTAATTTTTAACATTTTCAGCAGCTCTCTGGGTTCTTCAATGTCTCTTATGTGATTTTAGGTCTTGTTTCTGGGCATTCTCTTCAGTTTGAATTCTTTGAAATCACATAAATATGACTTAAGTCCCCAAGAGCCTGATTAAAAGGATGAAGTCACTCTTGAAGGTTATCAGTACACCAGAGCTTATGGAAAAGTGTTTTTGCTGTTGGATGAAGTGAATAGTGCCACACTGACTACACCATTCCTGTGCCTTCAAGGTCATTAGCTTCAGCTTACTAACTCTTAAACTTCTATCCCACAATCACCCACAAAGGGCGTGATCACTACTGCCTTTGAAAATCAGCTCCAGTAATGAAGCTTGAGTCTGATTATTTTTACAAGTTTCTGCTTTGGTTCTTGCCCAGCTGTCTGGCTCTTTCTATTTACCCACCTTGGATTTCTGGACCACAAATTGTGGCTAGTATCACCTTAAATGTTGGAAGTCTGGTCCCTGAGTGATCACCCTAAACCAACATCCTCTGCATCTACTTTCACTAAAATATCCTCACATCCACAGTTGTAATAAGCAATGCAGTTTTTCTCCTTCACCCTGCTGCTTCCTTTCATCCTACTTTTTTGTACTTACCCTCTACCGGCAAAGCCCAGGCAATTTTCCTTGTTAGAGTTAAGCCTCCAATCAGCTATCAATGATTCCAGGAGGTGAAAGTGGCAACTGCAAGCCTTTTGAGGACTAGGCTCTGAACTCTACCTACTCTAGGCTCCGAACTTTGTTCACAGTCAGAAATTCACCTACTATTTCATTCTGTTGGTCAACGAAAGACACAAGTCCAGATCATGTTCGTGGAGTGGGAATATTAAATTCAACCTTCAGTGGTAGCAGTGGTGAAGTCACATTGCAATGGTGCCTCTATCCAGAAATGTGAACCATAATATTTCTCTTTAGTCTTCCCTATAGTCACAATTACATTTATATTTCTCACATGCAAATCACATGTACTCCTTTCATAAGGTAATAAGGTTTAGAGATTTGAAAGCTGAATTAGGTCTGGATATGGATTTTCAGGAATTCGGCCAAGCTAGAGAGAGATAGATGAGTGGTCAGCTGCTGGAATGGTAAATTAAAGCACAAGGCAAAGCCCAAAGCAACAAAACAGCAAGAGTCTAACCTGGAGAAAGTCCCAACTCTTCCTGTTCCATTGTCCCCCATGGAAGGCTGTACTGGTTGAGGGTAGGTGGATTAGCATAAATGTGGGTGTCTTCTCAACATCAAATAAGTCCTGAACAAAAATGTCCTTCACTTTTATGAACACAGGCATCGGGAAAAGAAAGGTGAATAGGAAAGGCAAGTATTAGGAAAGTGCTGAGAGCTGATTTGGACTTGGGAAAAGGGTCTTTAAGACATTCCATCCTTTTCCCAATGGGGAGGCCTCTCCAAAGGTATCTAAAGAAGACCTTGGCCAAAGGTCCCAGACAGAAACCTAGGAATGAAGATGTATAAATCAGGAATAAAAAATGCATAAATAAGAGCAAACTGTCCAGAGAGGCCTGAGTCATTCACTGCAACTCTTCTTAGAGTCGATCATGCACTGGCTGTGCACCAAGACCACTAAGACTGGAAGAACAGGATAGCTATAACAGGCACTCCAATAGAAGAAGAAAGTAATAACAGAAGACTCACAGCTGTCACTTACCCACTTCACTTGTGAAATCTAGCTGAACAAACAATGCCCTTAATTAGGATCCATGTCTGCTCCGGTGGTTTTTCAGTTCACTGTTCTTTATGGCTCTACTCTCTTTACTCTTGCATCTGCTTTTAAGGCAGTTTTCTTTATCATGGTTTTCTTTATCATGGTTTGTGTTTATAGCTTAGTGGAATTCTCAATCAATCATCTCCAGATGGAAAATAATGGACCTGGAGAACTCTTCATTTGGAATGATTTCTGTCTCAATTAGTCAAAGCTAATATAAACCCCTTAAAAATTGTGTGGGCTTTCTATGCATAAGATTGTAGTCAACTGCTAGGTAATAGTCACATTGACAATTCTATTCCCAAAAGGTTTTGTCATTAAGATTCTTAGATATCCTTTTATCTAGCTTAAAGGGACTACTTAACGCTGCCTTGCAGCATTCTGAAATCTTTGTACAAAGCATTGTACAAACATACCCTCATTTAATCATTATCTGGAGGATCCTTTTTACTTTGAGACTATTTTGTAGATAGGAGAGAATGGGGTTGAGAAACAATTTTATTTTCCAATCAAGGACATCTTTGCCTTATGTATTTCCTTTAATATCTTCTTTCAAATTGAAATCATTTCTTCTCTATCTCCTTTCTCTGAAAGTAACTTATCTTTGAGCTATAGAAGCCTTTGACACAAGGAGCCTCCTGTCTAGAGAGTATCCATAGCTAAATCCCAAAGTTTATTAGGCAAATCCTTTTTTTCTTCGTTTCCTCCTATTTTTCATCTAGTTACTCTTTATGTATAATTTACATACATTAATATTCACTCATTTTAAAAGCATAGCTTATTGAGTCTTTTCAATTATAAACAAATGTTTAACTGTCATCACAATAAAAATTTGGAAATTTTTAATTTGGAAAAATTTATTACTGTAAAATAGTTCTCTCATAATTCTTTCAGACAATCACCATTTTCAACCCTTGGACCTCAGCAACAACTCACCTGCTTTCTATTACTGTGGCTTTATCTTTTCTAGATTTCATGCAAATGTAGTCTTTTGGGTTCTTTTATCTAGCATAATATTTTACTTATTTATTCATATTGCTGCATTTACCAATAATAGCCCATTCCTTCCTATTGATAATATTCTATAGCATAGGTATATTCTACCATTTGTTTATTTATTCACCAGCTGATTTTAAATTTTGGATGCTATCTATAAAATGCACATGAACATTTGCATCTAGGTATGAGCGAACATATGTTTTTATTCCTTTTAAGCACATAGCTAAAAGTAGAATCACTGGGTAAATGGCCAGTGCATGCATTCGGTATTTAGCTTTGTAAAAAAAACTGCTAAATTTTTTTTTCTAAGTGTCCTCTTTCTCCAGTTTTCAATTCCACTGAAAATCTCTGAAAGTTCCAGTTTTTTGCATACTTTATATGGTAGCATTTAAATCTCTTGCCCAATTTTTAAACCAGGCTATTTTTTCTTTATATTACTGTATTATAAGAGCTCTTTATAGATTCTGAATGCAAGCTTTTTGTTTTATAAATGCTTTTACAAATATTCTCTCCCAGTTTGGAACTTGTCTATCCATGTTCTTAACCATGTCTCTAAACTGACATAAGTTTTGGGCTTGGGATGCAGTTCAGCAGTTCAGCAAGTGTTTAGCATGTGTAAGGCCCTGAATTTGATCTTAGAACCAGTGAAAGAAAAATATTGAAATTTAAAGAAGTCCATTTTGCCACTTTTTAGGGGTTCATGATTGTTTTCATCCAATTTAAGAAATCTTTCCCTAAAGTCATTGTCATAAAGATTTTTGTGTGTATCCTTCCAGAAGTTTTATAATTTGAGCCTTACAATTAGTTTCATGACCCATTTTTATTTAATTTTGCTTATGGTAGGGGTTAGTAGTTAAGGATACATTTTTTTTTCATAAATACATGTAAGAAATTTTCAGGCTTTTCCAGAATGTTTTGCTGAGAAGACTGTCCTTTTCTCACTGAATGACCTTGACATCTCTGTACAAAATCAGGTGATCTTATAAATGTGAATCTGTTTCTTGACTATCTTGTTCATTGATTTAAATTTCTATCACTATTTAAATAGCTCACTGCCTTGATTAGTATAGTTGTATATTATGTCTTTAAATCTTACAACCTCCTTGTTCTTTGTAAAAGTGGTAAGATTATACTAATCATTTTTTACCTTTCCTTGCAAATTTTAGAATTGGCCTGCCAATTTCTTCAAAGAATTTTGATTGAGTTTATATATAATTGGTAGTCCACTTTGAGGAAAAAGGTTATTTTAACAATAAAAATTCTTCATTTGTTGGAATTGCTATCTTACAAATTACTCCAAGTAATAGTTTTGCCACAATTTCTGGCAAAAGAGAACATTAATCATTCTGTTTTGTGCTACCTCTGATAGCCTCTTCACTGCACCTCCATCCCTAACCAAACACTGCTCTTGCTAAATACCAAATATTTTATTTATTTATTTATTTATTTATTTATGCAGTAGCACCATACTCTGCATGCCAAATTTTGTTAAGTTTTTCTCTCGGAATAATAAACTACCCTAAAGTGACTTAAAACAGCAAGCATTTTGCTTGCGGTTCCTTGGATTGCTATTTCAGGCCGGACCCACTGTGTGGTTCTGCTGGTCTCATTTGGAGCCCCTCAGGCAGCCAGTTATCTAGTTACTAGAATGGTCTGGTGGCCTGTGGTGGCTCCCATCATATGTTCATGTGCTTGGCTCTTGGTGTCAAGAGTTGCCAACACAGCCACTCCTTGTTGTCACCATTGAGAAGGCTAGCCTGTGCTGCTTCACAAGTAAGAGCATCATTCCAAAAGCTGGGCAAATGGCCAGTGCATGCATTCAGTGTTCAGCTGTGTAAGAAACTTCCTCTTTAGACTAAGGCTTGGAACATCACCAGTAAAATCTCCTACAACATTCTATTTTTTTTAAAAAATAGAGTTGATAAACCTGTACAGATTTTGTCTCTTAAAGGACCAATAATGTTATATTTCAAAGAAGTCTAAAGTGTAGGAATATAAAGAATTATTGTGGGGCTGGAGCGGTGGCTCAGCGGTTTTGGCGCTTGCCTGGCAAGCACGAGGACCCGGGTTCAAACCCCAGCACCACATACACAACTAAGTGTTGGAGCAACTAAGACCATGTGAAAACCTAAATAAAGTTGTTTCTCTCTTTCTCTGTCTCTCTCACTGTCCCTCTCTCTTTAAAAAAAAAAAAAGAATTA
>PVKS010040994.1:0-16306 GCA_004027875.1 Aplodontia rufa
AGTGAAGAGAGTACGATCATCTTGCCTAAATTTTAGACTGATAAATCAGAGGTTGAGGCATTATAGATTTAAGAGTTAAAGAAAAGAACTTATTCAAGAGGCCAAGGCAAATGAAGATTAGAAAGCTGAACTAGAACAATGGAAATTGCAATGAAAAACAGGGAATGAACACAAGAGTCTGTTGAGATTTTTAATGGGATTAAGTGACCACAGATCAGGGGAAAGAGGAATGAAAGAAAATATGAATTTCTGTTAACTGCACAATGGTGGCAGTATAAATGGAGATATGAATCAGGAAAAAAAGAGGAAAGACTTACAGAAGAGAACTGGCTCAAATTTAGATATGGTGCATTCGAAATGCCCCTGGATCTTCCATGAGGAAAAGTAGTTGGCCACTCTCCAGGGCTAGCTGATCTATTTCCCCAGTTCCAGCCATCAACTCTATGCTGATGATTCCCAAATCTATATTTACAGCTGTGTGCTTTGGACTCTTTTCATCCATCTCATTATATTCAATCACTCAGTTTTCTCAGTAATGTTTCCATTTCAAACCAATTCCTAGTCCAGCCTCCTCTTTGGCCCTTCACTAATTTGTATTTTTTGTGCATGACCATGATGATCTTTCTGAAATACAAGTCAATTCTTTTACTCACGTGTTAAAACACTTGATGCTATCTCTTACATTTAGGATATGGCACAAAATTTTTAATATTGCTAAAATTCCCTACCTTGTTTGTTCTTTCATACCCATTTCTTGGTGATCAGACATATAACATCTTCCTGGATTTATTTTTGTCAACACACTAAAAAATCTTGTCCTCCTCTGTAGGTCCATACGTGCGGCTTCCTTAGCTCGGGTTGGAACTGCTGGAAAGAAGAGCAATTTCAAATCCATTTTTTCTCATTCAAATTTCATCAGATCAAATACAGCTTCACCCACCCTTCACAACCACATAATCACTTCGTCCTTGATTGTTAGGATTAATTTCTCATTGTTAGAATGTCTCTATTCCAAAACAGGAAATAATTTATCATCTCAGTCATAGAGGGACTGAGATCTTTTTCTTCTTGAAAACTTTCAACTTTGTTTCAAAAAGATCTGTTTTTCTTTCCTCCAAGAATTTTGTTTACAACTAAAAAGAATATTAACCCTTCAGTCAATAATGCAATGTACTCAAAGGATTTCCCTAAAGATTGACAGAAAAATACCTGTACAATTTTAACCTTAATTATTTCATTGTTTTAATAATCTGTAGTAAACACAGTCACCATTCACATGAGGAAGTCATGAAGTCATGAATGAACAGAGGACTAAGAACCACAAGGATAGTTTTATCTCTGCTCCTAGACAACATTTGACCTGGACATGCCACTTGTATCTTCCTAGAGATTAAACTTGTCTTCTCCAAAAGGGATATTATTATTATACAAGTTTTGTCTAATATTTTGAAATGAGCAAAAGTTTTTGTCATTCATTTGCCATTTGATTCTCCCAAAACATGTTGGGTATTTTTATACCTACTTTAGAAATGAGAAAGTGGAGGCTCAAGTCGTTAAGGAACTTTCCCAAGACCACTCACATTTAAATGGCGGGTCTGGAAACTCTGGCATGCATGCTTACTTCACTGGTCTATGATGAAAATAAAATTGAGTTGTTTACGAACATTTTGCCAATCACAGTTATTCTTTTTATTATTTTTGTTCTTGTTTCTACCACTAAAAATCACAAACCTATATTCATTCCTGTATAGCAGTTGAAAGGCATTGTATGCAAACTTATGTTTGTATGTCTATCTGTAAAATAAACCAAGTAAGTCTGGCTTTATCTGCATTTCCTCTGTTTTCTATTTTGTTTTGGATTTTGTTATTGTGAAGATGCTGCACGCAGGATTGCCTGAGCTAAGTGGAATCCAAGACTTGAAATATGTGCATGATAACCTTCGTCCACAAGACACAGACCTGGAAGCAACAAGTCATTTTACCAAGTAAGATGAGCTATGAATAAGTGAGTGTGCTTGAGTGTGCATGTGTGCACATGTAGACACAAGTTCCACATCTGAGGTGATTTTAGGACATTGCATGAAGCTGCCATTTCTAGAATCAGCTCCTGTCCTCGTTTCCAAAGGACTGAGAGGGGCAGCGTGCATGCCTGGGAGGCCGGCCGTAGTCAGTGTTTTTGTAGCATGCTATTGTTTGCTAACCAGCCCTTCATCTAGCAGATTGCTCAATAAGAGGTCATTGAAAAGAGCAAGGGCTGACATAAATAAATTGGTTGTTCAACTTGAACTATGTCCAGAAAAACAATTTGGAAAAAAAAAAGATTTATGGTGAGAAATGTACTCACTACTTTCATCTGTAAGACAATACAAATGTTGGAATATTTGGTCAAAGACCTGTGACTATCTCCTATTTTTAATCTATTTTTTATTAAGTGAGTCTGGGAAAACACTATTGTACATCAAGGTAAGAGGCTAGGCAGAATTCTATGAATATAAATTAGACCCCAAATCATTGTCCAAAAGGCAGTGTGTTTGATAATATAAGATTCTTTTGAACTTTGCTTTTCGAATGGATAGCATAATTCCTGGCCTATTTTAGGCATTCAATAAATGTCAATTCTAATTATCCAAGTAAACTGTTTAAGTAGAGAAAAATTGCATTCCTTCTTTTCTATAATCTCTTAATAATGAAACTTATTTGTCTAATTTTTAATAATTCTGATATTTCAACCAGAAATTTATAAACACAGACTATGTTAATTTTAATGGAATGTATGCTTTTGCAGAAAACAATAATTATAATAAAACTTCTCCCAACATTGACCTTTTCTCTCCTCCGTCCACAACATAAAGCAAACACTCTCTCCCCATTCCAGAGGATGTAGTAAGGCTTCACGAGGTTGTTCTATATTTGGAAATTTTACTTGTCTCAGAGATTTCTATTTCATAAACGTCATGCCTTTGTGGTTGAACAGAAGGAATATGAAAGCCCCACAGATTATTAGAGCTAGGAGAACCTCTGTACTTCAGGTGTTCTGGCAATAAAAGTTCAAATGAGAAAATTGAGATCCAAATTGTCCAGAAAAAGCAAGAAAAACAGACCGGACAAAATTTCAAGTCTTATTTCTCTGGTGCGAAGTTTTTCCAGCAGTCACTATTGGAAACCACATGATTTGATTAAGGAACACTAGGCAGAGGTCCTGCTAAAACCTTCCTGTTATCTAATTAGATTTGTAAAAAATTCTATTAGTGCTGGCAGTGGCACCTCCTGTGATTGCAGTGACTTGGAGGCTGAGGCAGTAGGCTGGTTAGTTGGAGATCAGCTTCAATAATTTAGGAATACCCTGTCACAAAGTAAAAAGAAAGAAAGAATCAGGATGTATTTCAGTGGTAGAGCACCCATAGGTTCAACACCCAGTACTGAAAACAAAAACAAAATAAAACAAACAACAATCTGCCATTAGAGATTCATTAGAGGAATACGGCAGACTATGTCTTGAAAAATGGCCTTTAATAGTACAGTTACTTCTAGAAGAAACATTTGTTTATTTACACTAACAAAATTGCAAGTATTAATTGAAAACTGATTGCAGCCAAAGACACTAGCTCAAAGACTTGGATAGGCATTTCAGACTCTTTGATTCAAAGATCAAGAGCTCCCGGGTTTTCTCAACACCTGGGGACCAGTACCTTGTGTGAGAAAACAGAGAGAAAGGCTCACCATCTAGCCTCAGGAGGAGCAGGATGTTCAACACAAAGCCTGGAGGTCCTGGGAGCTTGAGGCAACTCCAGGGACCACATCAGTAGGAATTTATTCCTTTGCGCTAGCTGCCCACCCCTGGTCGGATTAACTCCATCCAACTGGAGTGGGTTGGCAAGTACCCAAAGCAGTGCCCTGGTTTATCCCTTCAGGACATGATCTGAGAACTCCTTTTCTTAGGTTGTGGCATGACAGTAGACCAGGCTGGGAGGTAGAGGAGTTACAGAGAAGGCCAGAAAAGGTAAAGTAAGGAAATGGATAGTTGGATTGCAGAGCCTATTTTTGAGATGTGACATTAGTTAGACTGTAACAGTACTGCAATTTACTGATCGCCCTTCCTACCACTTAGAACACAAGAAAAGCTATGTATTGATTCAGATGAAAATAGACTCTTTCTGGTCCTGACCAAAGGAAAAATTGTAAACAGGCTTCGCCTGCCAGATTCCTATCCCTTCTCATTTCTCTATTTTGTCTGACACACCCAGATCTGTTGAGAGCAGAACTTGGGTATGGGAGAACTTGCCCAATGTGACTCATTTCCTATTACCACGTAAGAGGACAGGAGACAATGTGAATGGATCTAAACCATTAACCTCATGGTAGTGAGCTAGGCTTGGTTATCCCTCTTGTGTACCTCTTCCAGGTTAAGTGTCAAACTAGTGTATGTTATATAATATGTTCTGCCAAACAAACTTCTTCTAGAACTTTCTATAGAGTGTTTTTAGAGAAAGGACTTGTTCTCCATCACAGACTTAAAGGGCACCTGGTTACATAAACTACAAGGTGTCATTCCTCTGTATAATAATGTTCCTTGACTTGCCATTTCCTAGCTCTTACTTTCTAGGCCCCTATGACCTAATGGTCTTAAGGTATATCCACCCCTTCTGTTATTCCTGAATCAGATCATTCTCTTAACATATATTCATTGCTACTTTGTCTATTTAACTTATATATAGACTCATAATATTTCTAGAATAGAGGGATTTCTGATCTACCATTCAGTCCTACCTATTCCTGATATCTGGATGACTAGTACTCTCATCCATGAAATCTCACATTATGCCAGGACTCTGATCTTCTTTCCATCCATAATGCTACAGGACATGTCATCTTTTGTGCTATGCTTAATTTATTACTGAGTTACAAACTGTCCTATATATCACCTTAATTAATACATTGGTTAGTTATTTCAATTCCTCCCAAGTAAAGCAGGGGACATATTCTCATTCACTGATATCTGAATGTGAAACAAGACAAGACCTTTCTAATGAAAAAATGCAATTTAAACATCCAAAATTAAGTATATAAAAGACAAATAGTAACAGCTAACATTTAATATAGAATTTATTATGTGTTAGGTATTGTTCCTTAGATAATGCATTTAATTGTCCTAACAACCCTATAAAGTAATATTTTTACCTAGATTTTTAAATTGAATCAGTGAATCGAGACTGCAGAGAAGTTAAACAATTTGCCAAAAGGCTCAGCCAGCTGTAGCCAGAGCCATGATTCAAATGCTCCAGAACATAGGGTCTCAATCACCAGTCTGTATGCTCAAAATCACCTCTTCTGCATGTAGGGTCTCACATGTGTGCTGCTTCCTAACCCAGACCACAGTTCTTTCAAGGGTCTTCAGGGCTGGTTTGGCTGCAGTTTCATCAAGATATATCCTCTACTCTTCCTCAGTCACTGATCCTCACAGTGTGAAGACCCCAAGCCTCAGCAGAGAACAGAAGTCCCTTCCCAAAACTATTATCTCTGTGCCATTACTAGCAGCCCCCTGCTTATTTGGTTCAAGATCTCATAATTGCTGGCTAATAACTGTTTGGCAGTCACCTTCCCTACTTTTTCTACTTTGGCCCATTCCAAAATAACTTGAGCCTCTCTCTAGCACATATATTTTTTCTTCTCAAAGAAATCTCCAGAGACCTATTTTTCCCTTAAACTTTGCATTAATCAGCATTCTGTGACTGTGACAAATGCCTGAGGAAAACAATTCAGAGGAGAGAAGATTATTTGGCTAACAGTTTCAGAGGTTTTAGTTCATTGTCTGTTGCTCTGTTGCTCTGGGCCTTTCACCATAAGCTTCATGGTAAAAGAGTATGGCAGAAGGAAAACTGCTCAGCTCTTGCCAGCAAGTAAACAAAGACAGAGAGAGTGGGAGCAGGGGCAAGCTCCCTTGACCTGCTTTCAAGAGGTACCCTCAGGGACCTACTTCCTTCACCCAGGTTCCACCTCCTGCAGTTGCCACTGCCTTCCATGCAGGTATCAATGGACTAAACCACTGATGAGGTCAGAGACCTCGGGATCCACTCAGTTCCCCAAAGCTTCTACTCTGAGCACTGTTGCACTGAAGACCACGCCTTGAACTCATGAGTCTCTTGGAGACACTTCATATTCAAACCATAATAACATCCAAGAGTCCATCTCAGTAGCGTATTTCATTCTAAAGTCTCGATTACAATCTATATTTTTAGAGAGGAATTAATGTGCATATAATTTGTCTGTTCATTTATTCTCAAAGTTCTTTGGTTGGCACATATATACTAAGTTTTGTGGATCTTTTGTATCACACAATCCTCCTAGCACAATGAAGAACTTATTAAAGAAGGCCAATAAACCTTTATTGTTAGTGCCTGTGATTCCTTACCTTTCAAAAAAATTTGCTATAATCGATTATTTGTATATTTTTAAATTTTTAAATAAAGTATACAGTATTTCTTTGTAAATCCTTAAACAATGAATAGAGTGAATTTATAAAAACATGTAGGTTAATTATAAACAATAATTCAATTTTGACACAATACTCATGTTTCATATAAATGTTAAAAATTAGCTGTCCCTGGGAATTCTTGGAGGTCTTTTTTATGATTCCCCAAGGATACTAAAATCTATGGATGCTGGAGTCCCTTCTATGAAATGGCATGCTGTATGCATATAATTTATGTACATCTTCCTGTATACTTTAACTTATCTCTAGATTAGTTAAAATACCTTATATAATACAAATGCTATGTCAGTAGTTGTCATACTGTATTGTTTAGGGAACGGTAGCAAGGAAAAAAACTTGTACATGATCAGTACAAATTGCAAATTTTTTCAAATATTGTTGACCCATCTTTGGTTGAATCCATGGATGATGTGGAACCAACAGATACAGATTGCCCTTTTCTATGTAAATAATATTATTCTTAGCTATGTTCTCTGACATCGTGTGGATTTTGAAACTTAAGACATTTGAAGTGCAGACCTTATCACACTTAATTCACCAAAATAAAGCCAAGTTCAGTGATGGATCCATTAGGGTCTTGGTGCTTTGATGGATGTGATTTAATCAAATACGTAAATAAGTAATATAAATATTTATATTTACATAGCTATATAATATATATAATAAATGTGTACACACAGAGAAATCGCCTGTGTATTTAAACTCTTTATTTCCTTTGTTATAAGAAGCTGAAAGCATTTTATAACACTTTTTATTCTAATACAACTTTTAGGTTGCAGGTAAAAATAAGACAAGAAAATCCACCCCCTCACCACCACCAAGCTCATAGGGAGAGTCATGAGTGAGGACTAAGCCATCTGAGACATAGCATGTGTGGCTAAGTGCCCTGGTCCCTGTTACAGAATCAGCATGAACAGGCTGCCCTTCTATACCCTGTTTGAGACTTGAAGGAAAGAATTGGCTTTTCCTGTCTCTCTGAGCATGATTAACAGGGCAGGATCCTACCTCATTCCTGGGGATATACATTCTAGGTCAAGAACTGGTCATAAGAGTTTCAAAGGATCCTATGCTGTGTAGTATTAAAAATTATAATTAATAGTATTTAGAAGAAAACTGAAAGTAAGATTGGTTTGCTGGCCACAAAAGATTTTCACATGTTCAGCTCCTCTCTCTGCTGCCCTTACTCTCCTCTATAGCCCTTACAGCTGAATGCTGTTGAATAGAACCAAGAAAATATCATGACTCAGTCCCCTGCAAATTGATACTCTCCTAGAAAATATCTGCAGAACCCACTGCTAGGCAACAAAGGAAACCATTCATTAAAAACACTGTCCAAATGGGTTATTTCAGAAATTTCAATCACTCTCAAACTTCAGGCTAGCTGTCCTTAGAAACAGATAATCTACTTCACAGACCAGACTGGAATGATTAAGCGGAGACTTCGCTGCCTGCCTCCCCTTCCACGTAGAGAACGCTTTTCACTTCACCTATTCCCCTCTCCAAAAATGAGAAAGAAATTTTTCCATGTATTCCCAGATATATACAGATTCTGCCACACAGATTCTCTGGTTCAGTAAGCATAATATCTACTGTTCTTCAGCTAAAACAGGAGCTATCTTGAAGTGAAGCAAAACCCCAAACTTGAAGAAAATTGCATTAGTGAAGGTTGGGAGAACGAAAACTAAAAATTCTGTCTGATATCCATAGGACACAGGATATGAATGGACTTAGACTGTAATCTAACAAACCTCTTCTGTTTCTAATAGAAACAGACAATCTATCTCTGCCTATCATTTTCTGCTTCTCTTTGAGCATTGTGCAGTATTCTACAATAGAAATTCCAGAAACAGGCAATCTAATTGACTAATCTAGTTGCCTCTGTCCTTGTTGGACAGAGTCCTTCCTGTTGAGATACCATGAATTTTGTTGCCCATCCTCCATTCTATCATGGGCCACCCCTTCACAAAGAACAGTCTACATCTCCAATTGTTGAACTTTAGATAATGGATTTAGGAGAAGCCATGGGGCAGAACAGACTCAGTCACTCAACTAGCAGCACCTTGAAGCAGCCAGCCATGTTGATGACATTCACAGGGACTGCACCAGGATCCACATCATGGACACAGGAGCCAGAGCTCCTGAGCCACTCAGGGGTTGTAGATAAAAATGCCAGAAATTCTGTGTCCCTTTGTTTCTCCTTGTTTCTCATAGCTGGAGAGTGAGACAAGACTCTATGCTCAAAAGTATCACAACATAGTTCAAAGGCTTTATATCTAGTTTCTTTTCAAAACTGAGAAAAAAAGCATTGGACAGAAGATCCCTGGGATCTTTTATAAATAATTTTTAAAATTTATATTGTTAGTAAGCAAATTGTCATTTTGTGAATTGTTGTAATTGTTGTAATTTTTAATCACATATAAAGGTTAACATTTCCTTTGCCTTAACTTAGCTGTTTATATAGAGAGAAATAAACACTCACAAGAAAAAATCAGAACCTAGAGTAATTAAAACTCAAGGTCCCCAACTTTCCCTAAATTTTGAAAGCAGATTCAAAGAGAAAAGCAAATTAAAACAAATGGAATTTCTCTTCTCATTGTAAATGTCATTTTTTAAACTTAATTATAATAACTAAGCTGAACTATATTGACTTTATAAACTCTTGGGTTTTTTGTTTGTCTGTTTGTTTGTTACCTGCAGGTATAACGGCACTCATATTACCTGTACTACCTATTTACATGGCCAGTCACAATCATTATGATGTTTGATAGCTTAGTTGCTGTTCTAAATTTCTGAAGTAGGATAAATCTGGTTTAGAATTATATAAGTTACACTGACACTTCATCCAATTTGCCTAAATATCAAGTCAGGATACACCTTAGCTATTCAGCAATAAAAAATGATATTTTAAACTCTTTGGCATAGTATCAGTCTAAAGGTTAAATGCTTTGAAAGTTTAATGTACCTACCAAGGGTACAAAAAAATTCACTAGTTAATAAGATGAATAGTCCAGATGGTGCTGTTTCACACCTGTTATCTACACAAAACTTTGTGCACCAATTATTCTATACTGGTGTTCCTGAACCTATCTATGCACTGCCTACAACTGCTATCTTCCCATGATTTAGCAAGCAACTAGACTAAAAATATTTACTATATTCTTAATTATAATTCTTAATTATAGCACTATTTATCACTATTGGTTTTTCTGTTGCTGCACATTAATTTTCTTGTTTTGCATAAGATTTTATTTTAAATTAAACAATAAAATAAGCTGGTTTTGCCTGCGTAGAGAGACCTAGAATAGCTTTTCATTGGCATATTACTTTATAAATAATAAGACAAAGTCATCAAGCCTTCCCTAGTTTCTTCATTCCATTTGCTCTGATTTGGCCAATTTTTGCAAGGTGCCTCCAGTAGAAAGTGTAAGAATGACCTATTCATAGTCAAGGCTGTGGAACCTGGAATTCTTGTTTGTATGCAGGTAGGTTCTGCAGGTGACATTTACTTAAGACTCATTGACTTTGTAGCATGAATTCTGAAGACTTGAAACCTCTACTTGGAAAATAGCAAAGACCTTTAAGTTTGTTTTTTAAAGCCAAGTGCTAAACTGGAGGGGTTGGGAGGGGGGCAGAAAGAGAGAGAGAGGATCTATTTTCTCCAGCAGCTAGAAATAGCTTTTATATTATTTTCAGTCCACGATTTATTTCTACGTAAAAATTAAAAGGATCATTCTCTCAGTGCTTTTGTTCCACCTGGAATTCCACATTAAATCTATTTGATTATTTTTCTCACTAAGGAAAAATTGAAAGATTGTTCATTGTAGAAAATCCACAATGAGAGCAAAGACTTTGGAATCAGATAAGCATGAATGGAATTCTTTAGTTAGTATTTCCTAGGTGATGTCATCTTTTGTATGCTTGTAGCCTCTGCTGGATTTTCTTATCCATATCAAAAATAAGTTCACTGTTTTTCTCTAAAGAAAAGATTAACATAAAGCATGTAGTGCATACCTGTCAAAGGATATATACTTCCTGAGGGTGAAACTGATTTCTCTCCTTCACTTCTATGTCCCAGCCATAGATCAGTGCCTTTCAGGGACAGTTAGAAGGTTTTTTTTTTTATCAAGACTGCCTGGAGGGTACCCCTAGGAAACTTTAGATCTGGGATCCTTGCAGCCCCTGCTGAGTTGTACGTGCACCATTTGGGACATTCTGTGCAATACTGTTAATGCTTCCTTTAAATAAAGCAAATCAGGAGCTGTTACCTGGATAAATCAGATCCTCTCAGAGGCCAAAACCTACTCATCAGGATGCCAATT
Source organism: Aplodontia rufa (assembly GCA_004027875.1). Taxonomy (NCBI): domain Eukaryota; kingdom Metazoa; phylum Chordata; class Mammalia; order Rodentia; family Aplodontiidae; genus Aplodontia; species Aplodontia rufa. The sequence goes on from PVKS010040994.1 coordinate 10,810, forward strand.
CCAGATGAATGATGTTTAGCAGCACTATGTTGTCTGACCTGTTAACTCTGACACATGAGAGACAGGATGAACTTGGGTGAAAGACTGCCCCCAAACCATGGGACTTCGGTATTCCTAACATCGTATCTGTTGAGCAATGTAAGAATAGACAAATTTGGACATACTTGAGATTTCTGTGAGGATAACGCCATCAAAATTTAAGATTTATGATTCACAGACAAAGCTTCGGGAGATAAGGATGTGTTATCTTCCCAGTGTTTTCCTGTCTAACACATAAAATGTGTGCAGTAAATATTTGTTCAGTTGATGAGTGAACGAATGGTAGCAACTCTATAAATCATAATTAATTAGTCTTATACACCTACTACTTCTATTATCCTTCCGTATTCAAAGTGTTGATGCGGAAAAATAGTAAAGTAAGTGTACTTAAATTCATAAGTTCAAAGACCATCTTTAGAAATGGACAGTATGGAAATTAGTAATGGATTCATATTTAACTTTTTAAAGCAAATTTTGGCTTAGATTGATGTCAAATAATGAAACATTTTGAAATGTATATAAAATCATCAAAGACTAGAAAATGTAAATGAGCTTGAATTATTATGCAATTATCATGTGCTATTAAATTATAGCATTAACATTAAGAACATAGCATTTGGTTGTAAAGAAGGCAGGACACGACAACTTTGATAGAATCTAACTCAAAAAATCCAGGTTTGATTACAAACAAGTATTCATTGCTCCTCTTACAAAATTTTAATGAGCTTATAACAAAAGGAAATTGAGATAGGCATCATACTTTTAAAAATGAAAATTAACAAACATTCCTATTTAATGGTAGAAAAAAACAATGGTTTCTGTTTTGATGGTAAAGCTCTATGCTTAAACTTTATTATATTGTTATTTTTCCTGTTGAATTAGATAATAATTAAAACAATCCCAGGAATTAACAAAAAAACAATTATAATATGAGTTCCGTAAAATAAATAATTGTAAACTAACTCAAATTTTAAAATTCAGTAGGTGTTTAATTTAAAGGGGAAATATTACATGTCACCCCAAAAGATATAGAAAATGTAGTTAATAAAATCTAGAACCATTAATTTATAAAACAATTCCTTAGGCATAGAAAGGAATGTCATTAACATAAGGTTAAAAAACTACAGAAAACATTATGATCAATGGCAAAACATTAAAGACTTTCCCTTTGCACTCAAGAACAAACCAAAAATGCTTACTATACAACTTCCATTTTATGTTAACTGTAGGTCTTAGAAGGGCAAGGGTTATAAAAGCACTGTCATTACTTGCTTACAAATTTCAAAAGAATATATAAATATACAGTTATAACAGTTAAAAAATTATTCATATATTATCAAATATTAGTTAAAAATAGTTTAGGAAAAAACAACATTTTCAAAATGCCATACTAAATGATGTCCAACTGAGGGATAAGACCAACAAAAGAGAAGTAAGAGCTACACAGAGAAAATTTTTAACTCATATGGAGAGATGTAAAATAAGATCTAACTAAATAGTACCGCATATCGCATTTGTGGGCTAGGTGTGTATGGGTGAATTTGAGAAATTGATTCTAAAATATATTTGGAAGATCAAAGGGTCTAGAATATTAAATAATTGCTTGAGAAAAGGAAAGGTAAAAGAATTCATTCTTCTAGGTTTTAATATGTATCACAAATGCTATTTAAGGTAGTGCAGTATCAACACATGAAATGACAAATAGGCAAATATTACAAAATGAAGAGGACAGAAACAGGACTATGTGTATGTAGACCATTGAAATCAGACAATGCTGAACAGTAAGTAAAGGATGTATTGCAATAAAGACAATTAAACCAATCGTTGTATATCTCTGCGTTGAAATCTTATGTGGCTAATTAAAGATTTTGATCCCGTGCTATGTTCTGAATTAGAAAGATTGTTCATCCATTCAACAAATATTTGGGGGCCACTTATTATGCACCAGTTACTGTAAAAACATTTCTTAAAAAGTGTTACTAAGTTAGAAAACACAAATAACAACATTGTATATAATTGCTATTTATCTCCAACTCCCATGTCACACATCAGAGTTCTTACAAAAGCATGCCCCTTTTGCCACTCTGATTCCCATCCTTCTCTCCTCACTTCACATCAGCCACACTCACACTCTTTCCTTCTCTTGAACACGAGTCATTCATCTGCCTCTGAACTTTTGGACCAGTTGTTGCTTCTGCTAACATGTATTCCATTGGAAATTCCCCTATCACACATTCTCAGCAAATTAAGATCTTTGTCAAATCCTTCAACTCATCTTGTCAGAGAAATGATTTCTGACTATTCAATTTAAGATTGCAACTTTATTACCAAACCCAGCATACCAACTTCCCATTTCTTATTTTATTATCATAATAACTCATATACTTTCTCAAATACTGTATTTTTGCTGAACTTCATCATTGTCTGAATTTCACATTATAAAAATTGTATAAGGATAAAAGTTTCTTTTCTTTTTTTCCATTGCTATATCCCAATATACTAGCGTTAGGATATCACCTGGCATGTAGAGGAGTAATGCACTGTGTGTGCGAATGTGTATGTGTGCATGTCTCTGCATTGGCAATATACAGAGAAAGCTCAGATGGAATAATAACAAAGTATTGCAGTAGTTATTTCTGGGAAAGAGTACTTTCCTTCCATGGAAAAAAGAAAAAGAATCACATATTTTTTTTACTTTTTCTGTGTTGCTTGAATTATATGTCATAAAATGATAACTTTTTATGTCCTTAAAACTCCATAAAACAAATCAGCTAGGTTAACAAAATAAAAAAGCTGGGACAATATCTATAGGAAAACCAAGTAACAAAGTACACCTAAGAATCCTAAAGTACAAACAGGGAGGAAAACCACTAACAGTAAAGAGACCTATGTGGTATCAACATCTGTATGGGAAACAACACATCCACTCACTTGAGAACAGAAATAGAAAGAAAGAATGAAGCAGAAAGAAAGAAAGAGAGAGGAAGAAAGAAGGCAAGCTTGCCAATGAGTTCTCACTAGGCGCTGAGCAGGATGATTGGAGAAGACCAGATGAAACCGGGAGGAATTTTCTGACACTCCAACTCACAGGCAAGGGCAAGGTTTCTGTAGCAAATTAGAAAAAGTTAAAGTAGTCTGAACTCTCAAAGGTAATTGGAGCTCCCTTCCAGGAAAAGGTCTCACATGAAGAGAAACTACTGAAGTATAATCCAAACAGAGGATAAAAAGTAATAGGTGCAAAGGGAAAAAAACAAAGTCCAGAAAAAAAAGGAGGGAAGAGAGCTCAGGAGGCAAATCTCAGAAAGTATGGAATTGTATTTTTAAAATCACGTAATGGCGATGCCATAAAAATTTGTATGCTTTCTAAAGTCAAGAATACTAATTCCACATTAAAATGAACAAGGAAGATAGACCATGATTCAATGACACAAAATTATAAAAAGAGAAATAAAATATAATGTAATATTACCAAAATGAAAGTTTTCTAAAAAAAAGAAAATGCTCACCAAAGAGATATTCTGTGTCCTTAGATTTCAGCTAAAATACATTAAGAAAATGATAAAGATATGAAGCAAAAACATAGACCACAATTAGGAGAACATAGAAATAACATTATTGAACCCAAAAAAAATTGCAAAGAAAGCATAATATTAAACACAGTAAATCAGGAGGAGCATAGGATACATAAACACAGCATATTATTTTAAGAGAAAAAGAAGATGAAAAAGGGAGGACTTCTAAGATTAAAAAAAAAATAAAGAGAGGCATTGACAATCCAGCATGCATATAATAGAAACCCTTGTAAAAGAAAATAAAATAGTGCATTAAAACTGTATCAAAATTAAACTGCACTCAGCTCAGTGCCAAACACCTGTAATCCCAGCAGCTTGGGAGGCTGGGAGGCTGAGGGAGAAGGATCACAAGTTCTCAAGGCGAGCCTGGGAAACTTAGTGGAGAATCTCAGCAACTTAGTGAGACCTTGATTCAAAATAAAAAAAAAAAATAAAAAGAAGGGCTGGATCAGTGGCCTGGTGGTTGTGGCGTTTGCCCAGCATGCTCCAGTAGGGGGTTCAAACCCCAGCACCAGGTACACAACTAAGTGTCAGAGCAACAAAAGTCATGTGAAAAACTAAATAAAAGTGATTCTCTCTCTCTCTCTCTCTCTGTCCCTCTCTCTTTAAAAATAAATAAATAAATAAATAGGCTGAAGTGGTGGCTCAGTGGTTGGATCAGTTGCCTGGCGTGCACAAGGACACAGGTTCAAACCCCAGCACCACATACACAGCTAAGTGTTGGCGAAGCAAAGGCCAGATGAAAAAATAAATAAAATTGATTCTCTCTTTCTCTCACTCTCATTCTCTCCCTGTCTCTTAAAAAGAAAAAAGAAAAAGGGCTGGTGGTATATCTCCGTACTAAAGTATCCCTGGGTTCAATCCCCAGGACCAAAATGAAATTTAAAAAACAACAACAAAAAAAGTTTATATTTAATATTTTAATAAAAGTGATACTAGAATTAACGGATGTTTTTGAGGAATGAAAAGACTTGAAAGGATACATTGCATATTCGGAAGCATTATCCAAAATAACTAACACAGAAACCTATTAGTAGCTAGGCAAAAAGACTAGCTCCCTTATAAATTCAAGGTTTTTAACTATGGCATCAGAGTTTGGGCAGTAACCCTTTCTTCCAGAAGAAAATAGGATACTACATTTATGGAACTCAGAAAAGAATGTTGTATCCAGCCACGCTCATTTTCAAGTACAAAGGCTACAGAAAAACATTTGTCAACGCACTAACTCCTCCGAATCTAACTCCTCCAAATGCTTCCTGAAGAATTCACTAGAATAATGAGTTTCAGGTCATCAAAATGACTGGAGAGATGAGTACTAAGAACTAGAAGAGAGTTCACGATTAAGGAAAGCCACAGAGGACACACTGGCCTGTGTGTATATTGTGCATGTGCTGTGTGTCAACAGAGCAGCTCTAGAGAACATGGACTCGGGATAGGAAGCAGAAAGGAAAGATGAAATAAGCAAGCAGCTTGCTTTATCGTAGTAACTGGAATTAAAAGAATAATACTGCAATCTGGACACCACAGAAGAGGGAATAAAGAGACAAAGGGAGTTAGATAACTTCTATATTGTTCATACTAAGCACTAAGTAAATAATAATTAAAAAAGAAGTCACAACGTATATACAAAGTATATATATGGGTTTGATTTTTCTGATTTTTTTTTTTTTAGTGGTTCTGGGGATTAAACCCAGAAGCCTTCTACCACTAAGCCACACTCCTGTTCCTTTTATTTTGTTTTAGAGACAGGATCTCTCTAAATTGTGGAGGCTGACCTTAAACTTGCAATCCTCCTGCCTCAGTCTCCCCAGTAGCTGGGTTACAGGTCTACATGACCATTACTGGCAATAATATTTATATAAAGTATTGTTATATCTTTAGAATGC
>PVKS010040995.1:0-16321 GCA_004027875.1 Aplodontia rufa
ATATGAAGAACTCATATGAGACTGGAAATTGGGAAGATGGGGGAACCATCCCAGAAGCCGATGTCATTCCTCCACAAACTATCCATTTAACGCATGAGTTCTTCTGGGGGAAACTGCAAAAGGTAAAATCCAAGGTGGTTATCCATGAGCTGGTTTTTCCCCTCAATAACAAAGTTTATATCCACTGATTGATAATGTTTCTTCCTCAACTGTATTTCTATATTCTTCTAATAATAAAAAAACAAAAACTGAAAAAAAAAAAAAAGAAATCCTATTAAAAGACAGCTTCCCTAGGCAGACCTTTAAAGCTCAGATCAAGGAGTTGATTTCTGGGATCTTATCCCCCCAAAACAGGCTCATATAGGAGATCTATGAATGTCAAAATGTTACTCACATACTTTACTACCTTAAAATCATTTGAATATTAAAAGGATCTATTTATTTTTATTGAGTATCAATAGTTTAGAAGAAAATAAATTTTCTAATTTCTTTATGTCCATCACCATTCAAATATCATTTTATAAATCTGATTACAAATAGCAACCAAGGGCTAAGGTTGTGGCTAAGTAATAGAGTGCTTACCTAGTACATGTGAAGCCCTGGATTTGATCTCCAACACCACAAGAATAATAATAATAATAAACAGAAAAAAAATAAATTTATTTTCCTAAAAAAAATAAATTATCCATTGAATTGATTTCATTTATATCTTTTTAATCCTAAATTTGCTTTTATAGAGTTTCCATTTTTTTCCTATTGAAATTCTCCTCTTAAAAAGCATTTCTTCAAGCTATTTTCATATTCATAATAATTATGTCAAAATGCTTATCAATTAATTTGAATGTACAGATGATAGTGAATAAATATGCTTTTATTGTCCTCTTTTCGTTGGATTTTATTTTCATATCGACTGTATTTTCTTGCTTTGCATTTTTTTTATTATGTACTAGACATTGTATATAACCCATAGTAGAAATTGAAACAGGTGTAATTTTTCCCAGGGAAAAAATGCCCTTTTTTTGATAGGAAGCTAGGGTGGGGAAACTGTCTTTCCATCTAATACAGAATTGAGCTTTCAGAGCAGAGCTACTACTTTTGTTCAGATCACCTCTAATTTTAAGTTTTTAGAGAGTGGAATTAGTTCTCTCCATCAAGGTTTTGGGTCCCAGCACTGAAAGATTTTGTCTTCTTTCTCTGCTTTCTAACTTCATTCTCTTTCCGTGATGCAGCATAGTAAGAAATCTCAGGGGGATAATTTACAGATGATAGGGAGTCTTAAGTTTTTATACTTCCTCATGTGTCAAACTAACTCGCCAACTCATGCATGAACATTAAGAATTTTAGTAGAGTCTTTTCACAGCAAAAGTTTCAGCTTTTACCATGCTCATGCCTCTCCTGTACGGTGTCTAGGCTATGCTAATGACTCTAGAAATGAAAGTGAACTGTGGTTTCTGCTTGCCCAGGAAGCACTCATTATTCTTGGAGTATAATTAATTTTGATTTATTTGTATCCAAGTATTTTAATAGTTATAAAAAATTTTGTTTTAGTTCATTCTATGATTTCTCTTTGTGAAGGTGGAAGAGACTCATTTATTGGAACTTCAACATCCTAACCAGAAAAGGGATGAGAGAAATGTTTAATTTTCCTGGAGTGATCAGGGTTTTGGCATTCAAAGATCTTGAAACTTTTACCATAATCATATATAATGTTTATTAAGAATATGTTACTTGGGAAAATTAAAAAGATTTCCATCCTTGTAATTATAATATTATTTCCTACTATTAATAATTTTCTTTCATAAGAGTTTCTTATTTTACAAAATGTAGTAAAATTAGAATTGATAGATCGAAATATCATGTATGTCTATTATTCCAGGAATAATATCTTCTTTACAAACCCTATGATATGCCCTATGGGCAACAGATTGAGCATTAGATGATTCTGTGGGCATCCAATCATGGTCTAAGATGTGAACAACAGTCCTTGAGTTGTGAAACATTTTGCTTCTCAATTTCCCATAGGACAGCTATGAAAAATATAGATTTTTATATTTTAAGTACCTCTAATGATAGTTTAATAAGTCCTAAAATTTCAAATTCATTTGTGTCCTGAACCTACTTTCAAATATGTTCTACAGAAAGCACTTATAGGACAAACTGTATCTGTTTGTCTATATTTTTTGGAGATCACACATCTAGTGAGAAGATCTTTTATTGTGTTCCAAATACCTTTTCTCACCAAGGACAATAATGTTGTTAAAACAGATAAGAGAACTAACACCTATTGAGTATCTACATCAACCAGCCATGGTGATGGCTTGATGAGATTGAGCCTGACTTAGTTTTACTGTTATATACTCAAAAAAACAATGAGGTAGACTGAGAGGTGGCTAGTGGTAGAATGGTTACCTGGTATGATCATGGCCCCAGGTTCAATCCCCAACACTATATACACAACTAAGTGCAGAAAAAAAACAAATGAAAAAAATAAAAAAAACTTAACTCTTTTTTTGTTTCTCTCTTGGAAAAAAAAGGAATAAGGTAATAGAAAGATCACTAACCTGTCCCGAGCATAGCAAGCATAAATAAAATTTAGAAAATCTAATCAAAGCCTGGTACTTCAATTTTAGTTCATATTATTGGGGGAAAATGTCCAGAAAATTTGCTTGAAGTATAAACATTATTTTCTGAATTACAAATCTCAATAGTTTCATGTGGATAAGTTAAGAGTATGATGATACAATTTCTGGTAACTAATTTTTCATCAAATTAGAACTGATAAGTGGTTTGTGCCATGTAGGCTCTTACTAAATTCTTATTTGAGTGAATTAATGTATTATTATTATTGTTTTTTACTTTCAGACATTTATACATGGGAAAATTTTTACCTTTTTAGATATGAAATTACATTGATAAGGGTTTTCAAAGCCCTGTTTAGAATTAAAGGACCATTTCCAAAAGCTTTCCTCGTTTTGAGGGACTTTTTTTTTTTTTTTACATTTAACAATAACCCAGAAAGTAACTCTTCTTGAAGATGGGTTCCTGACTTTAAAAGATAGTATGGAGATCCCAGACCCTTCCTATTGATTTTCTTTTTCTTTCTTTCTTTCTTTTCTTTCTTTCTTTTTCTTTCTTTTTTTTTCAAAAGAGAGGTAGAGAGGGATCAACCCCAGCACCACGTACACAACTAAGTGTTGGAGTATTGAAAACCAGATGAAAAACTAAATAAAATTGATATTCTTTCTCTCTCTCTCACTGTAACTCTCTCTTAAAAAAAAAAAGAAAGAAAAGAATGGGAAAATGAAAAATGAGACTGATAATTGGAGTCAAAATGGAAAAGGCAGGACCTCCATTTTTTTTCCTTTTTTTTCAGGGCTGTGGACTGGAACGCAGGGCCTTGAGAGTGCTAGGCAAGTGCTCTGCCATTGAGCTAAATCCCCAACCCCAAGATCTCCATTATTGAAGATGGAAACATTGCTTCCAAGAACTCAAATTTAAATCTATGCAATGTTTGCCAGGAATTCTTCAAGAATTTTGAGAGAAAGAGTTCATTAAAATGTTGTGCTAAGAGACTGAGGCCTCTGAGTTTTAATTCAACAACTTGATATTTTTTGTCCTCTTCCCACCATAGCTGCCTATCTACAAGAAAGTGTGCTGTATGATTGCTAGTAAAACAGGAAATGAGAAAGGAGAGGCTGTTGCTGGGAAGAAATGATGTAGTTGAACTAAGAAGCCTATAAATGGACACTCACCAACTGTTTTCAGAGGAGTGAGGTGTTCCCATTGATGGAAAGAGCTTGTTTTAAATGATTATGATCTTTGCTCACCCAGAACAGTCAAGGATTGTCATTTCTTCCTAGGTAAAATTGCTCAGATCATTTCTAGCTAGTCTACACCCAGCATACCATATTCACTGCAATGGCAGTTATGAAAGTTTTGAATAAAATGAAAGAAATTGATTTCTGTGAGCAGTTTCCTCCTCCCGACTCATTAAGGGTTATATGCTCTGTTCTTGATATTGGATATGCTCATGGTGTTGTTTTTGTAACTGAGAGACACAAATACTCCAGGAACCTACTACAAACTCCTTGTATAATTGATGAGGACCCAGTGATGAACCCCCACTGCTGTGTTTCAACAATCCAGTGGGCTCTCCCACAGCATCACCAGGTTCCAGATCCATATCCTGGAGCTAGATCCAAATGGTGCAGCAAATATAGCATTTTGGAAGAAGGTGTTCATTAGAGGGGTGATGTCTACCCAATTCATTGACTTGCAAGGAAGAAGAATCCCAGAGACCTGACTTGCTTCCCCAAAGGCATCCTCAATTCAATGATCCAGAAGATGCTCTTAAAAAATGAGGAACCAAACCATAAAAGATTTGCCTCAAACCCACAACTCTCCTACCAAGGAGCCCACAGGCAGGGATTGGGATGAAAACTTAGAAAAAATTATTAACAATCTGATTACTAAAAGAAATAATGAACTAAAAGAAAAATTAATGATAAAACTAAGTGAGAAAACTCAAGAGATGAAAAACTCTATTATCAAAGAAATAGATATCCTGAAAAGGAAGTAATGGAGCTAAAATCTTCAGTAGACTACATCAGAGGAATGATGGCAGAATTAAATAATAGACTAACTTATATAGAAAACTCAACTCAGTTCTTGAAGAAGAACTTCAGACAATGAAGATAGGCTGAGTAAGTTTGAGCACATGGATGACAAAAAAGAAAAAAGAGAATCACAGAGCATGAGCAGAATTTTCAAAATGTCTGGGACAAAATCAGAAAAAACAGTCTAAGAGTAACTGGGATACAAAAAGAAATCTAAACACAAATAAATGTCATAAAGAACATTCTTAACGAAATAGTTAAAGAAAAACTTTCCCATGTTAGAATAGAGTCAGATATGCTCATCAAGGAAGTGTACAGGACACCCAATGTGCATAATCAATTGAGAAGCTCACCAAGGTATATCATTCAAAATGTATCACAAGGAATTCAAGCAAAGAATATTAAAAGTTGCAAGAGACAAATGCTAAATCACATTAAGAGGCAAACCAATAAGGATCACGTCTGACTTTTCAGCTCAGATCCTAGGAGCAAAAAGATCATGGAAGGAACTATTTCAATCACTGAATGACCACAACCTGAAGCTGAAAATAGTGCACCCAGCAAAACAGCTTCAAATTTGAAGGGGAAATAAGAACATTTCACAATAAGATCAAACTTGCAGCATTCATGAACAGAAAACCAGCATTACAAAGAATCCTCAAACATAAACTCCAGATAGAAGAACAATCAAACACATCAAAATCCACAAACAGGGCTGGAGCGGTGGCTCGGTGGTTACAGTGCTTGCCTGCCTGTCACGCGCAAGTGCATGGGTTCAAATCCCAGCACCCACATACACAGCTAAGTGTCAGAGCGATGAAAAGCCATGTGAAAAAACTCAATAAAAATCAATTCTGTCTCTCTCTCTCACTGTCCTTCTCAAAAAAAAAAAAAATCCACAAACAAAAGAAATTCAATAAAAGTACACATTATTAAAAAGATAACCAAGTGCCAGGTGTGGTGGTGCATGCCTGTAATCCCAGCAGCTGGCTTGGGAGGTTGAGGAAGGAGGATCACAAGTTCAAAGCTAGCCTCAGCAACTTGGTTAGTGAGGTCCTGAGGAATTTAGCAAGACCCTGTCTCAAAATAAAACATAAAGAGGGCTTGGGACGTGGCTCAGTGGTTAAGCACCACTGGGCTCAATTCCTGGTACCAAACAACACCAACAACAACAAAAAAAAACAAAACTTCATAAATCAAATGGACTTAAGAGACATCAATAGCATATTTCACCTCAAATTGGCTGCATTTACCTTCTTCTCAGCAGCACGTGGATTCTTCTTCAAAATAGATCATATTCTAGTTCAGAAAGGAAATTTCTGCAAAATAAAAAGTAGATATCCCATGTATCCTATCAGATCATGATGCCATGATCCCAGCAATTAACAGCAAAATTTATAACAAATACATATACACATGGAGATTGCAAAAATTCTATTAAATAAAGAATGGATCCAAGAAGACATGAGAACAGAAATGAAGAAATTCTTGGAAGTGAATGAGAATCAACACACTACATATTAACATATTGAAACCTCTGGGAATTCAAGAAAGCATTCTTTTTTTTTTTTTTTTTTTTTTTTTTTTAGAGAGAGAGAGACAGTGAGAGGGAGAGAGAGAGATACAATTTTTACCTAGTTATTCATGTGCCCTTCATTGCTCTGAGACCTCGTTGGGTACATGGTGCTGGGGTTTGAACTCGCATACTTGCACATGCCAGGCAAGTGCCATAATCACCCCAGCCACCACTTCAGCCCCCATGAAAGCATTCTTAAGGGGAAACGTTATAGCAACGAATGCTTACATTAAAAAAGGACAGATCCCATATAAATAATCACCCACCTCAAATACCTACAAAAGAAAGAACCATCTAATCCAGAAGCCAGCAGAAGGCATGAAAAAATCAAAATCAGAGCTGAAATCAATGAAATCAAGAACAAAAGCAAAACAAAACAAAACAACCCCCCCAAAATAAAAAGAAACAACAAAACAAAGAGATGATTCTCTGACAAACTAAATAAAATTGACCAACCCCTAGCCAATCTCACTAAAAGAAGGAAGGAAATGAAGCAAGTAAACAAAACCAACGACAAAAAGGGAGTGGTCACCACTGACCACTGTTTTGAAAAACTATACTCCTCTAAATCAGAGAATCTGGAAGAAATGGATAAATTTTTAGGCACATACAACATCCCAAAATTGATGCAAGATGATATTGAAAGACTGAATAGCCCAATAACAGGCACTGATATCAATATAGTAATTAAAAGCCTTCCAAAGAAGAAAAGCCCAGGTTCTGATGGATTCCCTGCTGAGTGTCACCAAGCCTATGAAAAGGAGTTAGCATCTCTCCTTATTAAATATTTCAAGAAATTGAAAAGGAAGGAATTCTCCCAAACACTTTTTATGAGACAACCATAGCCCCGAAACCAAAACCCAGCAGAGACCATCAAAAAAGGAAAATACAGACCAATATCCCTGATGAACACAGATGCAAAAATCCTTAATAAAGTTCTAGCAAACTGCATTCAAAAACACATCAAGAAGATAATTCATCACAATCAAGTGGGCTTCATTCCAGGGGAGCAAGATAGGTTACATACACAAATCAATAAATGTGATTGATCACTTAAACAGAATAAATGATAAAAACCATATGATCATCTCAACTGATGCAAGAAAATGTCTTCGATATATCCAGCACCCATTTATGATCAAAATGCTGGAGGACACAGGGATCAAAGGAACATATCGTAACTATGTAAAGACCATAGAGGACAAACCCACAGCTGTTGTAATTCTAAATGGAGAAAAGTTGAAAGCATTTCCATTAATCTTGGTAACAACACAAGGTTGCTGACTGCTTTCACCACTTTTATTCAATATAATTCTTGCTACCTTAGCCAGAGCAATGAAGAGAAGGAAATCAAAGAGATAAGCATAGAAAAACAAGAGGTCAAACTATCTCTTTCTGCTGATGACATGATCCTATATAGGGAGGACCCAAAAAATTCCACCAGAAAACTGCTTGAGTTTGTACACAGATTATATAACGTGGCAGGCTACAAGATCAACACCCATAAGTCAGTAGCTTTCCTATGACATCAGTGTCCCTGTCTCTTTGCTACACAACCTTTCCTCCAGAATGCATGTGTGGTCTGGGAGAAAAATGGTGATTCTATAAAGAAAAGGACAATATTACTTGTTTGTCCACACAATTCTGCTGAGCAAACTATTAAATGGCAGCTCACAAAATGGAAATTGTGGGCTGGAGCGGTGGTTCGGTGGTTAAAGTGCTTGCCTGACACGCATGAGGACCCAGGTTCAAGCTCCAGCACAGTGTACACAGCAAAGTGTCAGAGCAGCGGAATACACATGAAAAATTGAAAAAAAAAGTTGGTTTTCTTTTTCTCTCTCTCTCATTGTCCCTCTCTCTCTCTTAAAAAAAAAAAAATGCTTACGAGCCAGTGAGAAGCAGCAGAGATTGGCCCTCTGTGCCCCATGTAGTGTACTGGGTGCTGTCCCATGTGTCATCATGAAAAACATGATTTATGGATCAGAAGGATCTGAAAACTGCAATTCTATATAAGCAACTTAAACAATTGTGATCCTTTATATTGGCAATAAAATCCAGTGTCTCTCCTTTCCACATCCTGCTAAGGAATTGTGCTAGAGGAATTCCTCCCCAAGAACCTATAAACTGATGTCTCCTGTAAACACTAGTACTCTAAAAATTTCTTAGATGGAAGAGAAGGGTTTCAAGAAAAATGTAACTTTGCAAAGGAGGGATTTTGAGAGGCTAAAATTAAGTGGTATTATTATAACTGTGTTCCCTATTCGGTTACTGAAAGAACTTGAGCTATATTGATTTTATTTATGAGAACAATTAGGAAACTATAATGTACTATTAAAGTGTAAACTCAAAGCATGTTATCACAACCATTAATTTATCCTCTGACTAATCAGGCACTATGCTAGACACTTAGGTACATTCTAGGATGGGACTGATATGTCTACAGATGCAGGCAAGTGTTGAGATGAACTGGAATACCAGGGTAGGAGGAGTGTGGAGAATTTAGGGAAATTTCTAGAATATGAAGGAAAGTTTTCTTTTTCTTTTTTCTTTTTTTTTTTTTTTGTTTTAAAGAAAGAGGGACATTGAAAGAGAGAGAGAGAAAAGACAGAATCAACTTTATTTAGGTTTGCACATGGCTTTCACTGCTCAGACACTTCGCTGTGTATGTGGTACTGGGGTTTGAACTCAGGTCCTCCCGCATGCCAGGCAAGCGCCACAAACGCTGAACCACCACTCTAGCCTTTTTTTTTTTAATTTTTTTTTTATTTGAGAGGGAGAGAATAAGAGAGAAAAAGAATGAATCTATTTTGTTTTATTTTTTCATATGGCCTTTTTTTCTCCATATGGCACTGGGGTTTGAACCCTGCTCCTTACGCATGCTAGGCAAGCGGATCTAATCACTGAGCCACTGCTCCAGCCCCTGTGGGAAAGTTTTTTTTTTTTTTTTCAGAGAGAAGGAGAGAGAGAGAGAGAAAGAAAGAGAGAGAGAGAGAGAGAGAGAGAGAGAGAATCAATCTTTATTGAGTTTTTCACATGGCTTTCGTTGCTCTGACACTTAGTTGTGTATGTGGGTGCTGGGGTTCAAACCCGTGTGCCAGGCAAGCACTGTGACCGCTAAGCCTCCACTCCAGCCCTGTGGAAAAGTTTTTTGAGGAGAAAGGCATGGATGTTTTTGAACAGAAATAAGGTAGGTGATCTAAGAAGAGCATTTCAAAGAGAAAGAACAATGTGCCCTAGCACACTGAGGGCTGAAAGCAAGGCACCATCAGGGTGAGCAGGGAGCTTGGGGTGGCCCTGTGCTCTGGAAAGTCCCTAATGCCCAGGAACACAGCCGGAGATAAAGACAGAAGGGCAGCAGCCAGAATGCAGATCTTGTGTGTCCTATAAACTTTTCTGACATAATCTTTCAGGAAATAAGATGTTGCTGGAACATTCCAAGCAGGGGAGTTCCATGATAAGACTGCATTTCTGAGATTTCTCACAAGGGTGTAGTGAGCTCCTGCACTCAGCAACACACTCAGCAGGTCAGTGTGGCACGTCGTTCACACCCAGAGGAAGAGAAGCCCCCATAAAGGAGCAAGAGAAAACTCAGATACCGTGGGATCGTGGGATCGTGACACTCCTCCTAGGATGTCTAGAAATGTATTGCTATAAATCTGTATTAACCTGTGAATGCATGCACAAATGAGTAAGACCATAAAATAGCTTGGAAAGGAAACAGTATGCACAAGAGAAGTATTAAACTGGGGAATTAAAAAGAATCTGAAAGGATGGAGAAAGATATTTTGTTTCTGGATGGGAAGACATAAATATTTCAATACTGACAAGAAGATCTCTAGATCTAGTTGCAGTTGCCCCCCCCCAAAAAAGTCCCTGCATGATTTCTAAAAGGAAAATAATAAGGAAACTTTAAAATTTATTTAGTTAAAAAAACAAAAATTATCTATGACAATTCAGAATTTAAAGATTTTAAATTTTACAGTAAAGATGTAGTAAATAAAATATTATGGAAGTCATATAAAAATAAAATAATAAATTATTAGAACTGCAAAGAGGCTAGCAATAGATCCTGGTATAAATGGAACTTAGAATGTAATATATTTACTGAAGATTGGATAGATTTTTTATTAAATAGTATCACAACAATTTGGGAAAGACAACGGTATGGTATCTGTCACATACAACCGGGAAATAAGTTCCAGCAGAGATAAAGATGGTAATATATACACACAAATGTGCATACATAGAGACTTGGAAGGTATGTAGATTTATGCTTCTTACTTTAAGTTAGAGAAAGTTTTCTTTCAATAAAAAACAGTGAAAGGAAAAGATTGGTATAGCTATCTATATCGAAATTAAATATCTTAAAGTCCATACAACTATCAATGTCATAAACAAAGCTAAAAATCTGTCACTGGACAGGGTGGGAGAAAAATGACAAACTGGAAGAAAGGTTTTATGTTTAAAATACTCAAAGGATATGTATCTATTACATATTTACAACAAATCCATAGGAAGAAATGGGCAAAGGATATACGTTGACTTGTCTCAGGAAAGTAGAGGCAAATATTCAATTAAGACTTTAAATCAGGGATTGGGGATTTAGCTTAGTAGCAGAGTGCTTGCCTAGCATGGTCAAGGCCCTGAGTTTGGTCCTCAGCAATAAAAAAAAGAAAAAAAGACTTTGTCAGCATACCAGTAATCAGGAATATTTAAATTAGAGTAATTCAATTTAATTGTTCACCAATCAGAATAAGAAAAAGTACCAAGAATTGAATGATGTCGAGGGTTCAGGAGAAAAATTATTCTCATTCATTGATCATAGGTTGCAAATTGTATGGTTCTTTACAGGGCAATTTGGCAATAGCAAATAAATTTTTAAAAACACGCATGATCGGTCTGGCATCATGAGGCATTCCTGTAATCCCAGAGGCTTAGGAGGCTGAAACAGGAGGATCTCAAGTTCGAAGTTAGCCTCACCAGCTTAGCGAGGTCCAAAGCAACTTAGTGAGACCCTGTCTTAAAATAAAAACAGTGGGAGATGTGGCTCTGTGATTGAACGAACGCCCCTGGGTTCAATTCCGGGTACTCAAAAACACAACAACAAAACAAAGCAAAAAATTCCACACATAATCTGTTCCTGCCATTTCACTCTAGCTATTTATCAAAGAGAAGCAATTGCACACATGGGCAGAGAGGTATATAAGAGGATATGCACGATAGCATTGTTTACAGAGGAAGTACGTTAGACGTGTGTCCTTAGGATGGCTAATCAGCTTTGATGTATTTACCCAATGAATTATATTCATGCTACAAAACACCGAAATGGCAAAGTCTTTGTGCCACGTTGGTGAGTAAAAGAATAAAAAGGAAATTTCAGAGCCATAGCTATAGAACCTTGTTTACGTACAGATGTGAGCATGCCCAATGCACTTTGAGTACATGAGTGGGTGCTCATGTACTCAAAAAATCTACAGAAAAGGGCATCACGACAAAAAAAAAACCCTGCTTTTCTGAAGCAGAAAATGTGAATGGGGATTTTTTAAGAAAAAAATTATTTTATTGAATGAATCTAAAATATTGATTTATGATAAGGAAATGGAGGGGCATCCCCACCTATCAGTTGCAATATTTTTTTCTGTGAAGCAACATGAAATGTAATCTATCGACTGCAAGTAAATAGCATTAGTATAGTGATAAAAGCTAAGAACGGTTTCTATAGGATGCAAGGCCCAATCTTAGGGTAAAAACCTTAGATTTGTAGGATGTCAAATCACAAGCTTTTATAACTACCCATCAACCATGAGCAGGAAGTGGTGAACAGAGGAAAAATGATAGATGAATTAATGCAAGATGTGGTAAGTCACAGAGCAGATGCAGGAGAAAGTTCTGAGGATTCAAGTAAGAGAATGGAAAAGATTTAAATTATGGGGTGAGGGTGATGGATTTGAAGAAAAAGAATCAAGTAACAGGAGGTCTTTTGAGGTCCTTTTCCCTAAATTGCCTGTTCAAATAAGTTTCCCATTTTCTCCTGGTGGTTTGACCTTTTGTTATGGATTTATGAGGTATTAATCCTTAACTATACATCTTGCAAATATTCTTGTATTGTGAATTAAGGTAGGAGAAGGTGGAAAGAATGAAAGCTGTGGCGAGAGAACCTGAATTTCTGATTGAAATCTCAGCCCCATAGGTTGCAAGCATGGTTTAAAGATGAAATTCATTGGTTCAAGAAGAGCAAGGAAGCTTGTGAGCAGACATTGGGGTTGGTTGCAAACACGAATCCACAGGTGCTTTGTGATGCAACTTGGATCTTGCTGGAGAAGACTGTAAGGTGAAAGGCAAAGTTTTACACTCATTAGTAGTAGGGAGAAGGGAGACAGCAGAGAGAGTTTGGCAGATTCTTTAGATCCAAATGAAATGCATCTCAACAGAGTAGAACTCCATCTCATGGAAGTATTATGGCCTGGAAGGGAAATGCAAGTCTTCCACTTGAAGGTTCTTCTGTGCTAGTAAAGCCTGTTAGGTCGGGAGTCTTTGGTTAAGTCACTGTGCACTCAATTGTACAGGTGAGATCATGTGCAGAGAAGAGTAAGATGGAGCAAGGGGCCTTCAACTTTCATTGGTCAGCGGTTAGTTGTAGGAGAACCTGTGGAAACTCCAGCTCAGAATTTTTATCTCTTACATCAATAGATTATTTTGCATTAGTGAACCAGAATCATCTGGTCCACATTTGTGCAAATGATGCCTTCTCTTTCGGATTGCAGTTTAGGTGAAGTTTCAACCAGCAAAAGGAGAAGAAACACTGCAATGTTAGCATGTTGCATAATGATACATTTTAAACCCGGAACAGATTGAAAGGATGTTATTTGAAAATTTACTTCACAAGATTTAGATCCACCCAGCTAAGTGTTTCATTAAATATGTCCCCCGTTGTGGCCCCATGTTGAATCTTGGCTCTTCCTCCAGCAGCCCTTCACTTAGGGAAGGCTGTAGGTCACACAGCAAGTGTTGGCAACAGACGTTTGGGAGAGTCAGGGAGAGCACTGTGTCATCCTGCTTTAAAGGACAATTAAGTAGAAGTTGACTGATTCCATTCTAGAGCTTTACGTATTGTCACTGACATTTTCTTGGAAAGTGAAATCAAGTCAAATATTAAAATAAACCATGTTTATTTATATTTGTGCTTATTCAGAATATCGGTGATAATTTCAGAAAATTAACCTTTCCTGATACTGACATGATTTTGGCTAATGTAATAGTAAATACAAATTATTATAATTAGAGACCAAAGGATTTTGAGAAAACAATACTAATATTATAAAATATGATCAACAGAAAAAGCAATGATATCATTGCTTTTATAACTTACATTCTTACATTTTTATAGGCATGATCTTCAATTCAATTTAAGACATTAACCTAAGGATTCTCTTTAGATAAACCACCTTTTTGTTTCTTTTAGTGGTATCACCACCTCTCACTCTCTGGGCTTAAAGTATTCAGCTATATTTGACGCCTAGGATGGTTTGAATATAAGTGTCCCTCCCAAATTCACAGTTGGAACTTAAATCCTAGAATGGTGGAGGTGGAGTCTTTGGTAGGTAATCGGGTCATCAGGCCCTCGTTGATTGGATTAGTGACCTCAAATAAGGACTTAAAAGGAGTGAGTTTTTCTCTTTTGTCCTTCTATCCTTTTACCTAGTGAGGACACAGAGTTCATCCTTTCACCATATGAACATGCAGCAAAAGGTGACATCTTAAAGGAGAACAAGCCTCATCAATCACCCAATCTGCTAGCACCTTGACCTTGGACATTCCAGCCTCCAGAACTGTTATAGAAGTTGGATTGGACCTAGACAGTACTGTCCTTCGATTCCTTACTCGCATTTAAGTTGAAAATCCCGTGTGGTCATGTTTTAGTTTTACCCATCCCTTCCATCTGCATAACCTACATGAGGCTTTGTCTTCTCTGGCTAAAACCCTCGCAACAGCTCCTTTAATGATACCATTGCTTTTAATTTTTCCTTTCTTTACTTTCTATATCCTTTTCTACAAATTGAATTCTAAACACTTTAATATTCATTTATTCAACAAGTATTCACTGAGGTCCACTATGGAACAGACCTTGTTCCAAGTTGTCTGATTGTAGTTTTTAATTTTTAGCAAGGTCCTTGCTTGTGTGGCGTTTTCGTTCTAATTTGGAAAGAGGCTCCAACCCTTTAATAAGTAGACAAGTGGAAAGTTGCTTTTGAAAAGTATAGTGCCATGAAGGAATGAAACAGAATGATGTAAAGAACACCGAGAGGGTGGGACTAAAGGAAGCTTTTCTCTGGAGCTGCACAAAAGCTAAAGCCTCTAATTGTGAAGACCCTTTCTCAAAACTTAGTGGAACCCTGGAAATGTGTTCACATGCTGCTCCTCACTATAGCAAGCCATCTCTTTATAGCGACTGAGTATTAAGCACTCACTTTATATCAAGAACAAGATTTCCAGTCTAAAAAATGTTTTCTGGAGCCCAGATGAATATATATTAAATAGGTACATAAGCTTTTTTAAATTTAAATACCTAATTTAAAAAATTTTTTTACCATTATTAGGGATTGGACCTGGGGGAACTTTACCACTGAGTTATAGACCTCACCCCTTAGCAAATTGCTAAGTTGCTGAGAGCCTTATCAAGTTGCCCCAAGCTGGCCTCCAACCTGCAATCCTCCTGCCTTAGCCTCCTGGTTAGCTGGGATGACAGGGATGCAGCCAGCATGCTTGGCTTATCTTTTTATTAATTTAAATATTTAAAGATAGGTATATGCATGTAGAGTTCGTTCTTTCTTTCTTTCTTTTTTTTTTTCAGGGCTGAGGACCAAACTCAGGGCCTTGTGCGTGCTAGGCAAGCGCTCTACCACTGAGCTACATCCCCAACCCCACATATCAAGTTTTTAAATTTAAAAATATTCACATTAGCTGGGTACGGTGGTGCATGCCTGTAATTCCAGTGACTTGGGAGGCTGAGGAAGCAGTATTGCAAGTACAGATCCAGCTTCAGCAACTTAATGAAGCTCTCAGCAACTTAGTGAGGCACTGTCTCAAAACAACAACAACAACTATATATATATATAAAAGGTCTGGGGATGTGCTTCAATGGTTAAGTACCCCTGGGTTCAATCTCAGGTACCAAAAATAAATAAATAAATAAACACATTTATTGAGGTATGATTTATGGGTAAAGTTAAATGAGCGCCGATCTGTTTTCTGTTTACTTATGATTTGTCTTCTTTGAAGCATTTCCTATCAACAAAAACACGCAGCATGTAGTCTTTAATTTCTTGTTTATTTCACTCAGCGTAAGATGTTTGAGATCTGTCCTTGTTATACACATCACTACATTTTTCCTTTATATAGCAGAAACACACCGTATATCCGTGCACTTGTTGGGTATTCGCATTGTTTCCAGTTTTGGGGTATATTAGTTTATTATAGCTATGGGGCACATTGTCCCAAACTTAGCTTGGAGCAGCACACATTTGCTATTTCGCTGGGCACACTTATGCTGGGGCCTCCACCAGGCTGCCATCAAGGTGTCAGCCAGGACTAGGTTCTCATCTGGGGAGTGATTTTCTTCCAAACTCGCTCAGGTTGTTGGCAGAGCTTATTTCCCGAAGGCTGTAGGAGGTGTACTGGCTTGCTTGCTTTAGACGCCAGAAATGGAGCGCAACACTCTCTGCTGTCAAGATGGAATCTTACATAACGTAGTGTAATCACGAGAGTGAAATCGCATCACTTTGCTAAGTTCCACAGGTTAGAAACAAGTTATGGGTCCCACTCCCACCCCAGAGAAGGAATTATACTGGGGCCTAAATACTAGGAGTTGGGGAGCGTAAGGGCTATCTTACAGTTCATCACCACGAGCCTATTACAAACAAACTTTCTGTTCATATTTGTGTACAGGAATTTCGGTGGACATATGTTTTTGTTTCTTATGGATAAACACTCAAGAGTAGAAATGCTGGGATATGTGGTAAAAATATATTTAACTTTTTAATAGACTGCCAAGCTGTTTGGAGAGCAGTTGTGCCATTTGAAATTCCTACCAAAATGCATAAGATTTCCATTTGTTTCACATTATCACCAG
>PVKS010040996.1:0-16301 GCA_004027875.1 Aplodontia rufa
TTGAGATTTTTGAGGATTTTGTAGATTCTGGATATGAGACCCTTGTCAGAGGAATCATAGCCCATGATTCTCTCCATTTCCATAGGAAACCTCTTGACTCTTTTGATTGTTTCCTTGGCAGTACAGAAGGTTTTTAGCTTATGGCATCCCATTCACTGATTTTTTACTTTACTTCCTTCACTTTAGGAGACATGTTGAGAAAAATCAGATGTTTAAAGATTCGGGGCTTTGTCTCAAAGTCTTCTATTCTATTCTGTTGGTCTTAATCCATATTTTGATACCAGTAGCATGCTGTTTTTACTACTACAGCTCTATAATATAATTTTAGATCTGGTATTGCAAAACCACCTGTTTCATCTTTCTTGCTTAGTAATGTTTTGGCTCTTCTGGGTTTCTTGTTGTTCCATATGAATTTGAGAATTGCCTTTTCTATATCTGCAAAGAATGGCATTAGAATATTGATGGGGATTGCATTGAATCTGTGCAGAGCTTTTGGCAGAATGGCTATTTTAATTATATTAATTCTGCATAACCAAGAGCATGGAGCATCTTTCCATCTTCTCAGGTCTTCTGCAATTTCTGTTTTCAGTGTTTGATAATTTTCCTTGTATAGGTATTTTACTTCTCTTGTTTGATTAATTCCCAAGTATTTTATTCATTTAGAAGATATTGCAAATGGGATCAAATTCCTAATTTCTTCTTCTGCCCCAATATTGTTGGCATATAGGAAAGCTATTGATTTATGGGCATTGATCTTGTAGCCTGCAACTTTGCCAAGTCTGTTTATTAGCTCTTGCAGTTTTCTGGTGGAGTTTTTTGGATCTTTGAAATATAAGATCACATCATCAGCAGAAAAGGATAGTTTGATTTCCTCCCTTCCTATTCTTACCCCTTTGATTTCTTCCTCTTGCCTGATTGCTCTAGGCAGGGTCTCAAGGGCTATATTGAATAAAAATGGTGAAAGCAGGTAGCTTTGTCTGGTCACCAGTTTAATGGAAATGCTTTCAACTTTTCTCCATTTAGTATTATACTAGCTGAGGGTTTGGCATATATGGCTTTTACAAAGTTAAGATAAATTTCTTTGATCCCTATTTTCTCTAGAGTTTTGAGCATAAACGGGTGTTGGATTTTATCAAAGGCCTTTTCTGCATCTATTGAGATAATCATATGTTTTTTGTCCTTCATTCTGATGAATCAAATTTATTTATTTTCTTATGTTGAACCAGCCTTGCATACCTGGAATGAAGCCCACTTAATCACAATGAATTATTTTCTTGATGTGTTTTTGAATGTGGTTTGCAAGAAGCTTATTAAGGATTTTTGCATTGATATTCATAAGGGATATTGGTCTTTAGTTTTCTTTTTTCCATGTGTCTTTGCTGGGTTTTGGTATCAGAGTTATGGTTGCTGGATAAAGAGGGAGAGTTCCCTCTTTTTCAATTTCTTGGAATAATTTAATAAGGAGAGGTGTTAGCTCTTCTTCAAAGGTGTGGTAAAACTCCACAGAGAATCCATCAGTTCCTGAGCTTTTATATGTTGGAAGACTTCTAATTGCTGTATGAATGTCAGTACCTCTTATTGGGCTGTTTAGGTTTTCAGTGTCATTCTGTGTCAATTTGAGGATGTTGTATGTGTCTTGAAATTTGTCCATGTCATCCAGATTCTGATTTAGAGGAGCATAGTTTTTCAAAATATGTTCTGATAATCTGCTTGATTTCAAGGGAGTCAGAGTTGATCACCCACTTTTCTTTGGTGATTTTGTTGATTTGCTTTGATTTTCTTCTTCTTTCAGTTAGATTAGCTAGGGCATCTGTCAATTTGTTTCATTTTTTTAAAGAACTAGCTATTTTTTTCATCTATTCTTTTTATTGATTTTGTTGTTTTTCTCAATTTTATTGATTTCAACTTTGATCTTTATTATTTCCTCTCTTCTGTTGGCTCTGGGATTAGACTGTTCTTCCTTTTGTAGAGATTTGAGTTGGAGCATAAGCTTATTTGTTAGGGATCTCTCGTGATTCTTAATGTGGACACTGAGTGCGATAAATTTTGCCTTTAACAATGCTTCCATGCTATCCAGAGGTTTCGATATGCTGTGTTTTCATTTTCATTCTCTTCCAAGAATTTCTTAATTTCTGTTCTCATGTCTTCTTGGATCCATTCTTCATTTAATAGAGTGTTATTCAATCTCCATATATATGTGTGTTTTGTGCCATGGTTTTTTGCTGTTAATTATTAGGGTCATGGCATCATGGTATGATAGGATACACAGAATAATATCTACTTTTTTATATTTGCTGAGATTTCCTTTGTGAACGAGAATATGATCTATTTTGGAAAAGGATCCATGTGCTGCTGAGAAGAAGGTATGCTCTGCCAATTTG
The DNA here is from genome assembly GCA_004027875.1 of Aplodontia rufa. Lineage (NCBI taxonomy): Eukaryota > Metazoa > Chordata > Mammalia > Rodentia > Aplodontiidae > Aplodontia > Aplodontia rufa. The sequence goes on from PVKS010040996.1 coordinate 2,382, forward strand.
GGGTAGAATATTCTGTAGATGTCTGTTAAGTCTGTTTGATTTATGGTGTTATTTAGACTGGAGATGTCTTTATTGTTTCTTTTCTTTGATGATCTGTCTATTGGTTATAAAGGAGTGTTAAAGTCTCCCAGTACTATTGTGTTGAGGTCCACATGTGGTTTTATATCATGGAGTATTTTTTCTACATAGTTAGAACATTGTTTGTTTGGAGAGTATATATTTACTATGGTTATTTCTTCCTATTGCATTGTTACCTCTAGTAGGATGTAGTGGCCTTCTTTATCTCTTCTGATTAATTTATGCTTGAAATCCAGTTTGTTGGATATAAGAATTGCAACTCCAGCTTGCTTTCTTAGGCTGTATGCCTGGTAGATTTTTTTTCCCATTCTTTCACCCTTATTCTGTGGGTGTCACTGGATGTAAGGGTGATTTCCTGTAAGAAGCATATTCCTGTGTTTTGTGTTTTGATCCAATGTGCTAGTTGGGTCTTTTGAGTGGTGCATTGGGACCAATCACATTCAGTTGTAGAATAGGAGTATGGTTGTGGTTTATAGTGATTCATATTATTAGTAAGTTCTGTGCTGTCTTGGTTGAGTATTGATAGCATGTACTTTTATTGAATTGCCTCTGTTTTTGAGTTTTGATTTGTGTTTGATTGTTCTTCTATCTTTGAGTTTATCTTTGAGGATTCTTTGTAAAGCCAGTTTTGTGTTCACGAATGTTGCAAGTTTGATCTTATCATGAAATGTTCTTGTTTCCCCCTCAAATTTGAAGATGAGTTTTGCTGGATATAGTATTCTTGGCTGCATGTGTGTCCATTCAGGTGCTGAAAGATCTCCTTCCATGATCTCCTTCGTCTCGCTTCCAGAGTCTGAACTGAAAAGTCAGATGTAATGCTTATTGTTTTACCTGTAAATGTAATTTGGTGTTTCTCCCTTGCTGCTTTTAATATTCTGTCTCTGATTTCCCTTTTGTACATTTTGAATATGATGTGTCTTCGTGAGCTTCTCATTTGATTAGGCCTATTGGGTGTTCTATAAGCTTCCTGGATGAGCATATCTGACTCTATTTTCATATAGGCAAAATTTTCTTTAGCTACTTCAATAAGATTGTTCTGTATCCCATTCATTTGTGTTTAAATTTCTTCCTGAATCCCAATTACTCTTATATTGTTTCTTCTCATTTCATCCCAGACATTTTTAACCTTCTATTCATGTTCTGTGCCTTTTTTTTTTTTGTCTTCATGCACTCTAGCTTGCTCAGTCTGTCCTCAATGTCAGAAGTTCTTTCTTCAAGAGCTGAGGTGCTGTTTTCTATAAAAGTTATTCTATTATTAAATTCTTCCATGGTTCCTCTCATGTCATTGACTGCAGATTTTAGCTGTTACTTCTTTTTTGAGTACGTCTATTTCTTTGATAATAGAGTTTTTCATTTCTTGAGTTTTCTCACTTAGTCCCTTCATTATATCTTCTCTATCTCATTGTTTCTTTTAGTAATCAGGTCATTAATAATATTTTCATCTCAACTGCTATCCATGGCATCCTTTTAGGGGGAGTTTTGGGTTTGAGGTGAACCTCTCCTCATTTGATTCTTCATTTTGAAGAGCTTCTTGTGGCTCTCTAAATTGAGATTTCCTGAGAGGAAGGTAGGCAGTTCTCCAGGTGGTTTTTTCCTTGCAAGTCAAAGGATCAGATCAGCCACAAACTGTTTGGTGATCACCTTCTTCCAGATGCGTTTCTGCCTGCATCCTCATGTTGCTCTACCTTTTGGTTCCAGGCTTAAGGTTGCAAATCTGATCCTACCAAAATGTAGTTCAAACTTCCAGTGGTACTCAAACAGGAGTGTGGGGTGTAGGTAGTCAGGGCTGCTCCAGGCAGGGAACCTCCCTCAGTTGGTCCTGAGCAGTACTGCTCCAGATGGAAGTCCTACCAGTGGCATCCTGAGGGCCTTCTGGTGGGACTCAATCAGGCCCCAACAGGAATGTGGGGCATCAGGTAGTTGGGGTTGCTCCAGGTGGGGAACCTCCCCTGGATGGTCCTGAGCAGGGCAGTTCCAGATGGGGGTCCTACTATTAGTGTCTTGGGCACCTTCCAGAGAGACTCAAACAGGCCCCAACAGGAACACAGGGCATTGTTAGGTGAAGTGGCTCCAGGTGGGAACCTTCCCTAGTTGGCCTTGAGCAGGGTTGCTCTGGATGGATGTCCTACTGGTGATGTCCTGAGTGCCTTCCAGTGGGACTCAAACAGGCCCCAAAAGAAACATGGGGCACAGGTAAGAGGGGCTGCTCCAGGCACAGACCCTCCCCTGGTTGGTCCTCAGCAAGGCTGCTCCAGAAGGGGGTCCTATGGGTGGTGTCCTGAGTGCCTTCCGGTGGGACTCAAACAGGCTCCAACCAGAATGTGGGGTGTCAGCCAATGATTGATCTTTTAATCTGGTGCCATATCAATGACTCCAGAGAAACAATCAATAAAGTGAAGTTGGAGGGATTTATTCTTAACAAACCATATGCAATCACTCTCTTTTACAATTAAATATGAAAATTAAATGAAATCATTAGTAGAACAAGTATAAAAATAAGTATTGAAGTATGAAAATTAAATTAATTACTATGTATAATTCATATGAGACATACAAAATAGTACCGGGTCCATAGTAAAAGTTGAATAAATATAGCATGTCTTATTGTCATTATTGTTTCTAAAATCAGCAGAAATTTCATTGACCTATATTGGCCCCTAGATTCTTATATATAATGGGGCTGAAAGACAGGGAAGAAAGACACTAGGATGTTTTATTAAGCCATAAGAAAGGTGATTGCAAATCCTGAATATCATAAGGCCAGGAATCGAGATAGTGGTTCTGGTCTCACATCTCCTAGCAAACCCTTTTACCCATCTGAATTTTAGTCCCTTCAGGACTGTCTCACATTTTAACATGTGATATTCCTAAGACAGTTGTCCTTAATGTGGCTGACTTTCTTTGCTTAGAATAACATTTCAGTCATTTTGCTTTATACATATCTTTTGTAATTTTCATATGGTACTTACATCATTAATAACTATTTTTCTGTAATGAACTCACTTTTCATTTAAATAAATCTATATTCAAAAGAAATATTATGAGATGGACCAGAAGATGGCAAGCTACAGGAAAACTACTTTGCATTTCGTTGTATGACCAGAGGAAAAACTCCACAACAGCACCATCGTGGTGGGGTATGTTTTGGGAAAAATCATAAACAGAAAGCAGTACTACTTAAGGGAGACTTTTGGAAGAACAGAGATTTAGGGGCAGCAAGTGGAAAAGAGGGATTATATTCATCGCAGCCAGGAAGTCGCAGCAGAAGCTACAAGACTGCCATTGTTCCCATCAACAAGCAAGTGGGGGAATAGCCAAATAATAATGGATGATCCAATCTGATGCAGAGAAGCTGAGGTCTATAAGGAACCATGCACTGGGCTAGAGACACTCCTACTGACCTCTGGTGTGCAAGGGGAGGACAGTGTCTCTCAGCTGCCAGCAAAAGGGAGAATCTGGAATCTTTTGGAACAGATGGCCTGGCAGGAGTGAGTCAGCAGTTTACAACAGCCTACTCCAAAATGGCACCAGAAACCAGCCACAGCTCAAAGGCTGAATCCATAAAAGGGGGCATGGGACAGGCCTAGTACTAACTTAGCACAGGGGGATTCAGGTTTGTGGAATTCAGGGTAGCCTCGCCAACCCTGTACAACCGTACCTTCCATCTGGAAGGTCCATGTGATAAGCCAAGGAAGGCCACGAGCAATAAAAGACCTGAGTCCCAGCTCAAAAAGCCTGGAGATACCAAGAGTGCAATCAGGAGAGGGAGCATTGAAAGTATCTTCAACCCCTGCATGTAAAAGCCATAAGACTCTTGAGTTTCGGAGTCCCAGGAAGGTTGGCATAGACCAGCCATCAGGACATTCCTTAATCTGATCTCTTCACAGAAATCTCTACCCTGAAAGCCAAGGAGTCTGAAAACATTCAGTCCTTTACTTGAGATTGTATATTTCCAGACTGAGAGACCCTGTTAACAAAACTCAGGTGGATAGTTAACACCTGCTCCCAATATGAAACAGAGAGACAACCTCTGGAAGTGATCATACTTCCAAATTTTATTAGGAATTTTTTTCTTTTTTTTTTCATTAGTTGAATATGGACTTAGAATTGAGGGGGAATCATTATCAAACAACCAAGAACAAATGTATATTCACAAATTTAGACAAGTCTGATGCCATTCCATGGTTTCCCCCCTTGGGTTCCCCATGGTTCTATGTTTCCCCCAAATGAACCCCTGTGTTAAATGGACTTCTCATGGAAGTTGGAGATTTCCTTCTCAGTTGATTCCCCCATACTCCCTCCCTCCAGTCTCCTAGAAATTTTTCCTAATCCCTCCCACATCCCTGTCCCTCTCCCTATGTCTCCAGGTATCCTAGGCAAGGTTCTCCTGTTTGAGTAAAAATTCATACATGTTGAGGTTATGATTAGCTTAGCCATCTAACATACTGTTTCTGGTTGTATTCTAGCTTCAACAAAAGAGAGAAAACATTCAGATCTTGAGTCTCTGAGATTGGGATACTTCAATTAGCATAATTTTTTCCATTCCTTAAAAAATTTTTTTCTGGGAGCTGGAGCAGTGACTCAACAGTTACGATGCTTGCCTGACATCTGCAAGGACATGAGTTCAAACCCCAGCACCACGTACACAATGAAGTGTTGGAGCAATGAAAGCCATGGGAAAGACTAAATAAAGTTGATTCTCTCTTTAAAAAAAAACTTTTTTCTTTCTGATTTTTGACATGTTCTTGACAGCCAACTGGATAAATTTTCATGGACTCATAAAAATAAAAACTGGTGTTTTGTTTTGTTTTTCTTTTCTTTTTTTTCCAGCAAATCCTTCACCTCTTCTATTTTCTCTCTGCTCACTCTCAGACAATACAACCTCTTCTCTAACTTCTTCTTACTTTCCCCTCTCTCCCTAGCTTCTAATTAGTCTATACCATTGGACCCCCTATTATTAATGCAAAAGTGTAACCATTATTGCCATCAATTTCAAAATCATTAACTACTGTATGCTTTGAGCCTGACATAGGTGATAGTTCAATACTATTGTCACTGAAAGTAATGACTACCATTACCATTCATTTCATAGGTGGAATTTAACATTGGTATATAGTCAGTACTAAATAACCAATTTAATACTATTATTGTATGCAGCAATCATTCATATTGATGATCTCCTACTAGCTTATGAGGAGCTGAAAAATCTTAAGGAACATTAACAAATCACAGGTTGGTGATCTGACTTTCGAACTCAACTTTCCCAACATCACCCCAACTCAAGTAAAGGACAGGACAAAACCCCCATTGGAACAGCAAAGGCCCAAAGAAAAACAATCAGATAAAGATGTCAGGCCAAGAATTCACTTAAATTTAAGGAATGTGAAGAAGCCTGAGCAATCCCCCATCACACACCTGTGCATGCCCAGGACTCTAGTCCTGCCACAACACATGCACCGGACACCTCCAAGAACCTCAGAACCAGACAACACTGAGCTGTCACACCACCTGCCAGGTCCATATATATTGGGGCCAACCCACCACCAATGATCCCAGATACCAGCACACCACATAAGTCTGTCCATTCTGGCCTGCCCCACACGTCTAGCACCTGGTGGCATGCTCCTACCACTAGGCTTCAGCAACACAGTTGGCTTCTCAGCAACCTCACAAGGTGCCAAGTCCAACTCCTTGAACATAAATCCAAAAGGAGCAACAAAACAAGGCTCCAGGCAGAAAAAGCTGGCTGGAAGAAAGTGGTCATCAGTAAGGTGGTGTGTAACCCAACACTTGAAGTGTAAGGAATAAGTACCCAGAGACTGGACTTGCTTCCACACAGGTAAACCCAATTCAAAGACCCAGAAGAAGCTTTTCAAAGTGAAGAATCAAACTAGAAGAGGTTCACCTCAAACCCACAACTCCCCCAGCCAGAAGGACATGCCCAGGGAGCTAGATGAAAATCTAGAACAAATTATCAATGATCTGATAACTAAAAGGAACAATAAAGTAAAACAAGAGTTAATGAAGGGAGTAAGTGAGAATACTAAAGAGTTGAGAAACTTCATCAAAGAAATAGACATACTCAAAAAGGAAGTAACACAACTAAAATCTGCAGTCAATGACATGAGAGGAACCATGGAAGAATTTAATAATAGACTAACTTCTGTAGAAAACAGAACCTCAGCTATTGAAGAAAGAACATCTGACAATGACAGGCTGAACAAGCTTGAGTGCACAGATGACAAAAAAGAAAAACAACTAACAGAACATGAACAGAATGTTTAAAATGTCTGGGATTAAATAAAAAGAAACAATTTAAGAGTAATGGGGATAAAGGAAGAAATTGAAACACAAATGAATGGGATAAGCAACATCCTCAAGGAAATAGTTAAAGAAAAATTGTCCCATATAAAAATAGAGTCAGATATGCTCATCCAGGAAGCCTATAGGATACCCAATAGGATTAATCAAATGGGAAGCTCACCAAGAAACATTATATTCATTACTTACAACAGGGATATCAAGGAAAGAATACTAAAAGCTGCAAGGGAGAAAAGGCAAATCACATTCAGAGGAAAACCAATAAGAATTAACTCTGACTTTTCAGCTCAAACTCTGGAAACAATCTGAATGACCACAACACGAACCCAGGAATATTATACCTAGCAAAACTCAGCTTCCAATTTGAGGGGGAAACAAGAACATTTCATGATAAGATCAAACTTGCAGCATTCATGAACAGAAAGCCAGCTTTACAAAGAATCCTCAAAGATAAACTCCAGAGAGAAGAACAATCAAACACTAATTGAAACACAAACAGAGGAAATTCAATAAATGTACATGCAATCAATACCCAACCAAGACAGCACAGAACTTACTAATAATACACAATGACTATGAACCACAACCATACTTCTATTCTAACACTGAATGCAATTGGTCCCAATGCACCAATCAAAGTATTAGCAGTTTGGCTCAAAAAACAAAATTCAACAAGATGGTGCTTACAAGAGATCCAGCTTACAGCCAATAACATCCACACATTAAAAGTGAAAGGATGGGGAAAAAAATCTACCATGCATATGACTCAAGAAAGCAATCTGGTGTCACAATGCTTATATCTAACAAAATAGATTTCAAACATAAACCAATCAGAAGAGATGAAGAAGGCCACCACAAAGTAGTAAAGGGAACCCTACAACAAGAAGATATAACCATAGTAAATATATACACTCCAAATAACAGTGCTCCCAATTATGTGAATAAATTACTCCATGATATAAAACCACTTGTGGACCTCAACACAATAATACTGGGAGACTTCAACACTCCTTTGTCACCAATAGACAGATCATCAAAACAAAAAAAAAAATAGAAAGAAAGAAATCTCCAGCCTAAACAACTCCATAAATCAAATAGACTTAATAGACATGAATATTCCACCACAAATCAGTGGAATACACCCTCTTCTCAGCAGCACATGGATCCTTCTCCATATAGACCATATTCTGGTTCACAAAGGAAATCTCAGTAAATATAAAAAGTAGATATGATTCCACATATCCTATCAGACCATAATGCCATGACCCTAGCAATTAACAGCAAAAATCATAATTGAAAGCACACATATACATGGAGATTGAATAATAACCTATTAAATGAACAATGGATCCAAGAAGACATGAGAACAGAAATCAAGGAATTCTTGGAAGAGAATGAGAATGAAGACACAACATATCAAAACCTCTGGGACAGCATGAAAGCATTCTTAAGGGGAAAATTTATAGCACTGAGTGCCCACATTAAAAATGAAGAGAGATCCCAAATAAGCAAGCTTATGCTCCACTTTAAATCCCTACAAAAGGAAGAAGAATCTAATCCCAAAGCCAGCAGAAGACAGGAAATATTCAAGATCAGAGCTGAAATCAATGAAATTGAGAACAAAAGTCAATAGAAAGAATTGATGAAACAAAGGGCTGGTTCTTTGAAAAAATAAACAAAAAATAGATAGATCTCCTCTGACTAATTTCACTAAACCAAATAGGGAAATGAAGCAAATCAAGAAAATCACCAATGAAATGGAGTGATCACCACAGACCCCATGGAAATTCAACAAATTCTAAGAGCATATTTTGAAAAACTATACTCCTCTAAATTAGATAATCTGGAAGACATGGACAAATTTCAAGATACACACAACATCTCTAAATTGACACAGATCAATAATGAAATCCTAAACAGCCCAATAACAGGCACGGAAATCCATATAGGAATTAAAAGTCTACCAAAGAAGAAAAGCACAGGAACTAATTCTCTCACATTGGAGTTTTGCCACACCTCTTTTTATTAGGCTATTCCAAGAAATTGCAAAGGATGGAACTCTTCCAACCACTTTTTATGAGGCAATCATAACTCTGATACCAAAACCCAACACAATAATAAACCTAACACAACTGGAAAAAAAGAAAACTCCAGACCAATATCCCTGATAAACTTTGATGCAAAAATCCTTAATAAGGTACTAGCAAACCATATTCAAAAACACATCAATAACATAAATCCTCATGAGGAAGTGGACTTCATTCTTTCATGTATGAAAGACTGGTTCAACATATGCAAATCAATTCATGTAATTCATCACTAACACAGAATTAAGGACAAAAACCATATGATCATCTCAATTGACGCAGAAAAGACCTTTGATAAAATTCAGGAACCATTTATGCTTAAATCTCCAGAGAAGATAGGGATCATAGGAACTTACCTAAACATCTAAACTATGTAAAGGCCATATATGCCAAGCCCTCAGCTAGGATAATACTAAATGGAGAAAAGTTGAAAGCATTTCCACTAAACTTGGGAAAAAGAAAAGGCTGTCTGCTCTCATCACTTTTATTCAATATAGTTCTTGAGACCATAGCTGGAGCAATCAGCAAGAGAAGGAAATCAAAGGGATAATAATAGGAAGATAGGAAGTCAAACTATTTCTTTTTGCTGATGATATGGTCCTATATCTACCTGGAAGATCAAAAACTCCATCAGGAAACTGCTTCAACTTATAAACAGATTTAGCAAAATGGCAGGCTACAAAATGAATGTCCATAAATCAATAGCTTTCCTATACACTAACAATAATAGAGAAAGAGAAGAAATCAGGAAATCGGTCCCATTCAAAATATCTTCAAAAAGAATAAAATATTTGGGAATTAATCTAACAAGGGAAGTCAAAGACCTCTACAATGAAAATTATCAGACACTGAGAATGAAAACCAAGATGAGCTGAGAAGATGGAAAGATGTTCCATGCTCTTAGTTAGGCAGAATTAATATAACAAAAATGGCCATTCTGGGTCCTGGAGCAGTGTCTGAGTGGTTACTGCACTTGCCTGGCGTGCACAAATATATGATTCAAACCCCAGCTCCCGTGTACACAACTAAGTGTTGGAGCAACGAAAGCCATGTGAAAAACTCAAAAAAAATTGATTCTCTCTCTCTCTCTCTCATTGTCCTTCGCTCTAAAGGAAAAAAAAGGTCATTCCATTAAAAACACTATATAGATTCAATGCAATCCCCATCAAGATACCAATGTCATTCCTTCCAGATATAGAAAAAGCAATTCTCAAACTCATTTGGAAAGCAAGAAACCAAGAATAGCCAAAACATTGCTAAGCAAGAGAGACAAAACAGATGGTTTTGCAATCCCAAACCTATAGCTACACTATAGAGCTGTAGTAACAAAATCGGCATGGTACTGGTATCAAAATAGGAATGAAGACCAGTGGAATAGAATAGTAGACTCTGAGACAAACCCACAAATCTTTAAACATCTGATTTTTGACAAAGGGGGACAAAATATAACATGGAGGAGAGACAGTCTATTAAACAAATGGTGCTGGACATACTGGACAACTACTTGCAGATAATTGAAATTAGATCCTTATCTCTCACCGTGCACAAAAATCAAATCAAAATGGATCAAGGAACTAGGAATTAAACCAGCTACCATACAACTGCTAAAAGGAAAGTTAGGACCAACACTCCAGCATTTGGGAGTAGGCAAAGACTTTCTCAACGAGACTCCTAAAGTGAAAGAATTAAAGTAAAAAATCACTGAGTGGGATGCCATTAAGCTAAAAAGCTTTTGCACAGCTAAGGAAATGATCAAAAATTTCAAGAGACTTCCTACAGAATGGAAGAAAATCATGGCCTGTGATTCTTCTGTCAGGGGACTAATATCCAGAATTTACCAAGTACTTAAAGCTCTTAACATTGAGAATACAAAAAACCCAATCAATAAATGGGCCAGAGAGTAAACAGAAACTTCTCAACAGAGGCTATTGAGCAAGCCAATGAATACATGAGAAGGTGTTCTGAATCACTAGTAATCAGAGAACTGAAAATCAAAGCTACATTAAGATTTCACCTCACTCCTGTTGGATTGGTAAAGATGAAGAACATAAACAATAACAGACTTTGGAAAGGCTGTAGGGAGATGGGAACACCACCACACTGTTGGTGGAACTGCAGACTGGTTCAGCCACTCTGGAAAGCAGTGTGGAGAACCCTCAAAAAATTACAGATGAACCCACCATACGATCCAGCTATTTCTCTCCTGGGTATTTTTCCAGGGGAGTTAGAATCAGCATATTATAGCGACACAGCAAAATCTATGTTCATAGCAACTCAATTTACAACAGCTAAATAATGGAGCCAACCCAGATGCTCCTCACTGGATGAATGGATCCCGAAACTATGATACACACACACACACACATATACACACACACACACCATGGAGTTCTACTCAGCAATTAGAAACAACAAAATTGCAGCCTTTGAAGGTAAATGGATGGGGATGGAAGAAATCGTGCTGAGCAAATTAGCCAAACCCAGAGAGTAAAGGTCCAAATGTTTTCACTCATTTGTGGAGGTTGGAGCTAAACCCAGACCTGTGTGAAAGGTGGTCAATCTTGTGTGTTAGACCCAACAAAGGTATAGCAAACATAACCTAGGGCAATTATAGACATGTATCAGGAAGGAAGGGGAAGGAGACAGGTGGGTGATGGGAGAGGGAGGAAAATAGGGAGGGATTTAGGGGGTAATTCTGATTTAAGAATATATGCATATCATATTGTTACTTTATGTGCATTTTTGATTGTACAATAAGTACAATTTCTTAATAAAAAAGAAATATTGCATTATATTCATAAATAGAAAATCAATATCATAAAGAGTTGCCCCAAATAGGAAGGTGCCTATAAAATTTATTATAATTACTATAAAATAATGTATTAAATTATGTCTGGGTACTTTTGCCTGGAAAAGGTTCTTTGGCCAAAATCTGCTCTGTTTTTACAAAAATGGAGATATGCTATCAAAGTTTCATAGATATCATCACCAAACTAAAATTTTCTCATTATAGAAAGTATTGAATTGAAAATAAGGTATCCTTTTTGCTAGGTAATTTGTTGATATTGAATGTAATATAAAGGAAACACCAAAAGTCATTCAAAGTTCATCTATAGGACACGTCACATTTTGAAACACATCATGGTAAGAATACCCAACCCCATGGATTTTTGTAGAATAAAACAAAATGCAGTATCTAAAACTACTTTTTAAGTTTTACAAATCTATAGTTCCTGTGCATCAAAAAAATGAGATAGCATTTATGTGTACATTTTTATTTTTATGTTGTAAGGGATGAACTTGGGAAACCTGAGGAGATGTTAAGTTTTTTTTTTTTTAAATAGAACTGTAATTCCTTTTTAGCACAATCTGCTCATATCTGTCTTTCTATTGCTATCTTGTTCTCATCTTCAATCTCCTCTCAGCATGAGATTCAATCTATAGGTTGGTTATGCACCACCTAATGTGGAGTGTCCCTACTGCAAGGGTTGGGTGCAATCCCAGCTCCCTAGGTTAATCCCACATAGGAGGGTAGCTGGGTTTGTTTTCAGTCAAGTACATAGTTCCTGGTTTCAAAGGGACATTAAAGCACATAGATACTACCAGTCACAGTGAGGCTTTGGGTACTGCCCAGCACAAAAAGCAAAGAACTTTGGAAGTTAAAAAGTACAATGTCCTTTCTGTTTAACTGTTAGAAATCTGAGTACAAAATAGTGTTAGGAGGTCAAGCACCAATGAAAACATCAACAAAGAGGAATAAATGAATTGATGAGGATCTGCTACCATGTGAAATTGGATTATCAGGTATTATTGCTTCATCCAACCCTGTCTTCCACTCACAATTCTCTCTCTCTCTCTCATACACACACACACACACACACACACACACACACACCTTCTAATATGGAAGAGAGAAACATTTTTGTTCCAAAACAAAAGAAAGTACCAGACCCCAAAGACATATTTAAGCCCTTGTTCAGTAGTTCATCCCTCAGTAAGACTTATTTAATCTGTTACACAGACAGCTGAGAAATCTAAAATAGCAGGAACCCTTTTCTGATCTCAGACAAGAGGTAAGAGCTAGGCTCACATAAATGCCAAATGTATTCAGCACATTTGTTCAAGATATTGTGCACTCTGAGGACCTTGTCAGGAATACTTTTCTTCTCAATTTACAGCAGTGCAGGTGGACATGAAGGGGGAATTTTGTTTCTTTGATGATAGAAATTTTAAGAAGTTTGAGACTCAGATGGAAAGAAATGTCTCTGGGGATAGAAAATAAGGGGCACAGGGATCCCACAAGAAAGCACTATATAATAAGAGGTATCTTATTAAATACAAAATAACCTAAAGAACTTACTTCTGAAGGGAAGCTTCGATATTTTCTGAAATTTTAAAATAAATGATGAAAAACAACAAGTATAATTTTAAGAAAAGTAAAAAAGACAGACTACTGTGAACTTTTAGAAGCAAATAAAAAGTCAAGGAGAAATAAGTGCAGGAAAAATGCAGGGCAAGAGGACCTCCTCCTCTATCCAGAATGTCTCATTTGGAATCAGGTGTGAGGATTCCACACAGGTGTAGATCTCAAGCTTCATTGTATACCAGAAGCATTTGGAGAGCTTTTTAAAGCAGACTGCAGGTTTTACACATGGAGTTTCTGCTTTTGAAGGAGGTGAATCTACTGTGGTGGGACTCAAGTGGAACACAGGGATGTGCACTTGTAACAAGATCCCAGGTGATGCTGGCACTGTCAGTCAAAGGCACAGAGTTTGAGACCCATATTGTGGACTGGGATTTGTGCCAAGTACAAGATGATAGAAAACCAATGAATTATTATAGCTCCAAGAAACTTTGGATGTATCATTTATGGAGCCCTGTATATCAATTCTCCTTCTAATAATATTTATATTGTATACCATTTTTTCTTGAAAAAATAATATTTGAGGAAATTCTGATACTGCACCAGTAGTGGAAGCCCCTCATTCTTCCTGCTAATAACAATTATGGGCTATAAACAAAATGCAAAAATCCCAACTACCTGAGGATTCTTTTTTTTTTTTTAATTTTAAATATTTTTATTTTTGAGTAACCTTACAAGATTTTAACAAGACAATATAAAATGTGCATAAGATGTGTATATATATTCTGGACATTGCAACTGTCCCCAGGAGTGCCCCCCCCAATTACCCTCCCTTATCCCTCCCTTCCCCTTCCCGTTATAACTCTAAAAACAGTATTACATTGTAAAGCATTACATCTTATCTGAATTTAACTCATGTTTCTAGACCAACTTTCTCATTGTCCAGGGTCTAGTCCCCACCTCCACAGATGAGTGGAGACAATCGACCCTTAGATCTCTGGGTTAAGCTGATTTTACTCATCATGATCTCTTCCATAATCATCCATTTACCCTCGAAGGCTGCAATGTCAT
>PVKS010040997.1:0-16301 GCA_004027875.1 Aplodontia rufa
GAACTTGCAATCCTCCTGCTGAAGCCTCCTGAGTCGCTGGAATTACAGGCATGTGCCACCACTCCCAGCTTGTTATTATTTTAAGTAAGTGAAAAGGTATTGATCTATATAGATTTTTAAAATTTGCATACTACAACACATGTTTGTGTGTTTGTATATTTTTCTCTCCAATTAACAGGAAGAAGTATGAAAAAATGTGTCAAATGAAGGAAACAATTTACCAAAATATAGGACTTACTCACTTTTCAGGTAGGATTATTTTCTCCATTATACCGTTGCCAAACTAATTTTATTATTTATTTCTTGAATGATACTTTCTATTGCTATTGTTTGGACCACAAATTCCTCGTTATATCCTTATACATATAACTGATCTTCTTAGGGCCTGATTTATACATTCTGAGAAAACCTTTCATATACCTAAAACACTACTGACCAGAAGATGGCTCCACAGAGCAATAAAAATCATTTGAAATGACTTAAGACTGATACATGTGTAAATTATTGGTGCTGGAAGTATTTTTTACACTCTGTGTGTGTGTGTGTAAATTGCTTTTCATAATCATAATAAATTTTAATGACTTCAAAGCAAACGACTTGCTAAATTAGGCTGGCTAAATGATTTGATGAAATTTTAGAAGCAAATGCTTTTCAAGATTCATCATGAAGTTGTTATTGTTAACTTCTGCTTCAAAATATACCCACAATATAGAAAATTAGTTCAATACAGATATCAAGAGCAAATCCTCTGGAATTAATTGACATTTTTAAGTACCATCTTCTAAACAATGTAAAAAAATGTTCAGGGATATTCACCATTACTATTTATTCAGATCTACTAGTAATGTGATGTTTAGAAAAATGAATGTACTAAGATATCTTCTAGATAGGACTTAGATAATTTTTAATTCAAAAAGTAAAAATTAGGAGGTGGAGAGGATGATGGCAACGAGTGGGAGGGCTGTAAGGAGAACCTCTCCATGAAGTGGGGACTACAACAGAGGGAGAAGTGCTTTTCTGTGAGATGGGTGAATGGAAAATTTTCACCAAAATTCATTAGTAGACAAAAAGGAAAACTAGAGACTCAGAGGATTGGATTCAATAAGCAAGGAAGAAAAACCACATAGGAGCCAAGCAGCTCCCGCTGCAAGGACCACCACCTGGCAGTAGTACTGCTGGTTTGGCCCAGAGGAGGGAAGAACACACACAGACACAGGAAGGACAAATTAGCTTGGAGAACCCTGCTATCAGAAAGGCTCCTGTTCTTCATCTGAACCCAGGGTCTACATTAGTGCACATAACTTAGATGTGCCTCTGAACTGGCCATGGAGAGTAAGGAGACCACCATCTTGAGAAGCAGGGCAGTCCAGGCAGCTGCCCAGAGCCAGGTGTTTGGGTCAGAGGCTGACCCAGGTGCAGCACCATTGGACACTGACTACTCCAGGAGCCCCCATGTTCTGACTGCCTCGGGCCCTGTGAGATTTTGGTGGATACAGCTCCAGGAGCTTCCCATGTTCTGGGCAGTGTGGCTCTCAGGCCCCATGACTTTGGTGTGGAGATGGGTGCAGGAGATGTACGTTCTGACTGCCTCAGGCCCGGTGAGTTCAGAGCAGAGAGGGTCCTAGGAGTCAGGCAACCCAGTTTGGGGTGGAGATGGCCCCAAGAAGCCCATGCATTTTGGGTTGGTGAGGGCCTTAGGACCCATGAGTTCTGGGTGGTATCTGCCCCAGGTGCCAGGAATTCAGGGCAGACAGGACTCCAGGATCTGTGATCTCTTCTCACAGCTGCCCTGGGATCCACGAGATTGCCAGTGGGCCCTGGCTGAAGTGGGACAGGAGTCTGGGCAGGTGGTCACAAAGGTGCACAGGCTCTCAACCCAGGAAAGTTGAAAGGCAGTATTCCCAAGGTAGCAGTGGCAGTGAAAGTCTGCACTCCCTCCACATGACGAGAATACTGGGAGGATTCCTGGGAATCTGATTTGCAGCCAAGAACAGCAAAAGCCAGGCCCTCCAGCAACTTTAGCCTGGGAGTGCCTTCATTCAGGAGCCAGATGTGATCATCAATCCACACTGTCTATTTTGGCCTCCTCAGTGGAAATAATCCATAATGCTCCCAATTTTCCACTAAGAGTTGGGTTTTTGTTTTGTTTTGTTATCTGTTTTGTTTGCATTTTGATTCTTGTTTCCTTTGCTTTGTTTCTTTTGCTGTGGTCTTTGTTTTTGTTTGCATTCTTGCAGACCAGCACATTTTGTTCTGTGCTGTATAGCCTTCTGGTGGTGAGCTTCTCTGCTACCCCTTCTTTGCTTTCTTCTGGCAATAGCTAAGCATTATTCCTCTCTCTCACCCTCCCCTGAAGTCGTTACCTCAGTCTCTTCCTCTTTCTTATTCTTATTTTTATTTATTTTTATCATATTAGAATATCCTACATCATCTCCATTCTCTTGCTACTCTTGCTCCAAGTTCACAAATTATTCTCTTCCTTCCTATCACATCTATGTTGCTCTCAAGTCTATTTTTCCTTTCCTAGAGGGGTACTGGAAATCTGATGTGAATGACAAACTTGAAAATGAGTGTTTGCTTTTGAAATGGGAGTAGTCTGACAGTTATAGTCTGGCAGAAGATAGTTGCTAATCCATCTACTCCTCTCATAGGTGGTAATTAACATTGTAACAATTATAGAAGGAAAAAAGTAACCAGTTCAACACTGTCTATTGTATGCATTGGCTGTATATATTAACTCTTTTCCCTTATCTCATAAGATATTGGAAATTGTAAAGATCAATAATAATTCACAGGTTGGGGAGCCAGCTGTTGAACTATACTATCCAAATTGTACCCCAGCCCAAATAAGTGAAGAGAGAAAAAAATCCCACATTCCATCAATAAAGTCCTAAAGTGAAATAACCAGTGAGAGATCTCAGGCCCCACTCCCTGACACTGAAAATTAAGAAAAAAAAGGGAAACAATTCTCCTCCTCAAACCCACAACTCTCCAGCCAAGGATTCCATGGATAGGGACCTGGATGAAAACTTGGAAGAAAGTAACAAACTGATTATTAAAATGATTAAAGAATTAAAAGAATATTTAAGGAAGGAAATAAGAGAGCAATTACAGGAGATTCATCACAATTTTAATAAAGAATTAGAGATGCTTAAAAAAAGATGTAGAAAAGCTCTTAAATTTGAAAAACACAGTCAACCAAATTAAAAATTCAATGGAAGTTATTACTATCAAATTAAACTCAATAGAAAAATAGAATTTCAGGGCTGGAGTGGTGGCTTGGTGATTACAGCATTTGCCCAGCATGTGCAAGTACATGGGTTCAAACTCCCGCACCCATGTACACAGCTAAGTGTAAGAGCAATGAAGGCCATGTGGAAAACTCAATAAAAAATTGATTCTCTCCCTCTCTCTCTCTCTCACTGTCCTGCTCTCTTAAAAAAAAAAGAAAATAGAACTTCAGCTCTCAAAGAAAGAATATTGGACAACAAAGACAGTCTGAGTAATTGTGAATGCATGGGTGATAGACAAGGAAAAAACTTTATTGATCATGATCAGAATTTCCAAGAAGTATGGGATGAAATCAGAAGAAATAACATGAGAGTGATTGGGATAGGGGAGAATATTGAATAACAAATGAATGGCATAAAGAACCTTCTCAACAAGATAATCAAAGAAAAATTTTCCCCATATCAGAATAGATCCAGATATTCATATTCAAGAGGCTTATAGGACATCAAATAGACCTAACCAAATGAGAAACTCACCAAGACACATCATATTTATAATGAATAACAGGGAAAACAAGGAAAGAATGCTAAAATCAGTAAGAGAAAAGCACCAAGTCACATTCAGAAGCAAATCAATAAGGATCACTGTGGATTTCTCAAATCAGACAATAAAAGCGAGGGGAGCATGGAATACAATTTTTTAAATATTGAAAGAAAATAATTGTTATCCAAAACTACTAAACCCAGTAAAACTCAGCTTCAAATTTGAGGGAGAAATAAAAACTGTCCATAATAAGAATAAACTAGCAACATACATGAACATAAAACCAGCTCCACGGAGAACACTCAAAGAAAAACTTCAAACAGAGGAACAAGCAAATAATTCCCAATACCCACAATCAGAGGAACGTCAATAAAAGCAAAACTCATTAAAAGATATCCAAGATGGCACAAAATACAGCAAATGTCACAATGCCAGAGATCCAACATCACATATCTATTCTAACTCTGAACATGAATGAACTCAATGCCACAATCAAAAGACACAGATTAGAAGACTGGATAAAAAAAAATCCAACAATTTTCTTCTTACAGAAGACTCACCTCACAGCCAAAGACAGCCACAGATTCAAGGTAAAAGGTTGGGGTGGGGGGGAAGAAACCTACCACGGGTATTGAACAAAAAAGCAAGCCAGTATTTCAATACTCATATCTGACAAAGTAGTTATTGACGAAAAATTAGTCAAAAGAGACAAAGAAAGCCACTACATTTTAGTTATGGGAATGCTACATCAAGAAGACATAATCATAGTTAACATTTATGCACCAAAATCTTATGCTCCCAAAAAATTACTCCATGATATTAAACCACTTAAGGGGATTACAACACAATTATATTGGGGGACTTTAATACACCTTTATCACCAATAGATAAATCATCAGAACAAAAAATCAACAAAGAAGTCTCCAGACTAAACAACTCTATAAATCAAATGGACCTAACAGACATCTATAGAACATTCCATCCCAAATCAGTTGAGTTTACCTTCTTTTCAGTAGTGCTTGGATTCTTTTCCAAAATAAATTATATCTTAGTCCACAAAGGTGATCTTTTCTTTTCAGTAAATATTATTTTATTAAAGTAAAACATTTAAACCACATTATAACTTGATTTGTAGGAAAATGTGGCTTCAAATCAATTTGACCTTTGCATAGAACCTCCATCAACTAATTGGAAGGGAAAGAAACCAACTTAATATCCAATTAAAAAAGCTCATCTGAATTAGTGACATTAAACTGGTTATTTATTTATTTTTTATTTGTTCAACATAGTCTTACATAGTGGAGGGAATCATTGTTACACATTCATGAACACATGGATATTGACAAATAAAGCCAAGGCTGATGCCAGTTCATGATCTCCCCTCTTTGAGATCTCCCTGTTCCATTGTTTCCTCTACTTTACCCCCATGTTAGTTGGGCTTCTCATGGACCTCAAGGGTTTCCAACTGGATTGATAACCCCCCTACTCCCTCCCTCCAGCTGCCTTGATATCCCCCAATCCCTCTCTTCCTTCCCTGCCTCTCCCTTCATCCCTCAGTGACATAGCCATGCTTCCCCCTGCTCATGTAAAAATTCACTCATGTTGAGGTTATTATTCAACTTAACCAACTTTCAATCTGTCTCCAATTGTATTCTAGCTTCCACATAAGAGAGAAGACATTCAGCCCTTGAGTCTCTGAGTTTGGGATAGTTCACTAAGCATAATTCACTTAGTAAATACAAAAAGTTGATATAATCCCATGTATCCTATCAGACCACAATGGTATGATTCTAGCAATTAATAGCAAGAAAATAACAAAAAGTACATAAATACATGAAGATTGAATAATATCCACTTAAATGAAGAATGGACCAAAGAGGAAATGAGAACAGAAATTAAGAAATTCTTGGAAATGAATGAAAATGCAGGCACAACATATCATAACCTCTGGGGCAGTATAAAATCATCTTTTTTTTTTTAAAGAGAGAGGGACAGTGAGAGAAAAAAAAATCAATTTAGTTAAGTTTTTCACATGGCTTTCGTTGCTCCGAGAATTCATTGTATATGTGATGTTGGGGTTCAAACTCATGTACTTGCACATGCCAGGCAAGTGCTGTAACTGCTGAGCCACTGCTCAAGTCCCCTTGAAAGCATTCTTAAGAGGTAAATTTATAGCACTGAGTGCCTTCATCAAAAATCAGGAGAGAACCCAAATAAATAAACTTATGCTACACCTCAAATCTTTACAAAGAGAAGAACAAACCAATCCCAAATCCAGTAGAAGACAGGAAATAACCAAGAGCTGAAATCAATGAAATTGAGAATAAAAAAATTACAAAGAATCAATGAAACAAAATATTGGTTCTTTGAAAAAATAAATCAAATTTACAGATCCCTACCCAAGCTCACCAAAAGAAAGAATGAAATGAAGCAAATCAACAAAATCAGAAACAAAAATGGAACATCACCACTGACTCATCTGAAATCCTGAGGATTATCAGAAACTATTTTGAAAAACTATACTCCTCCAGGTTAGAGAATCTGGAGGACATGGATAAATACTTAGCCAAATACAAAACTCCCAAACTGATGTAGGAAGATATTGAACAGCTCAACAGACCAATAGCAGGTAGCAAAATTGAATACAGCAATCAAAGCCCTTCCAAAAAAGAAAAGCCCAGGACCTGATGGATTCTCAGCTGAGTTCTACCAGACTTTTACAGAAGAATTTAACAATTCTCCTCAGTAAGCTATGCTATGAAATTGAAAGGGATGGAAGGCTCCCAAACACTTTTTATGAGGCAACCATAATCCTGATACCAAAGTACAACAAAGACAAAAAAAAAAAAAAAAACTACGGACCAATATCCCTGATGAAGATAGATGCAAAAATCCTTAACAAAATTCTAGCAAACTGCATCCAAAAACACATAAAAAAGATAATACATCATGATCACAATCATTCCAGGCCTGCAAGGTTCATTCAACATACACAAATTAATAAATTTAATTCATCACTTAAGCAGAATTAAAGACAAAAGCCATATGATCATCTCAATTGATGTCTTTGACAAAATCCAACAGCCATTTATGCTCAAAACTCTTGAGAAAATAGGGATCAAAGGAACTTACCTTAATTTTGTCAAGACCATTTATGACAAACCCATAGCCCACATTATTCTTAACAAAGAAAAACTGAAAACATTTCCACTAAACTTGGGAACAAGACAAGGCTGTCCACTCTCACCACTCTTTTTTTTTTTTTTTTTGCTTGTTCGTTTGTTTTCACATCCATAACCCTTTTTATTTTTTTATTTTGAGACAGGGCCTTGCTAAGTTGCTGAGGTTGGCTTTGAACTTGTGATCCTCTTGCCCCAGCCTCCTGAGCTGCTGGGATTATGGGCATGTGCCACGGCACCCGGACAGTTTCATCTTCTATGTTTTGCCTCCTGAGTCTCTGATATTCCAAGCACACAGGATGTCTTTCTCTTCCCTAATTCATAGCCCTCTGCTTCATGCTGCAGTACTAATGCACTGGTTCTTGGAGACTTCCCAAAACTTTGACAGGAGAAGCTGCTGGCCCTTACCGTGGATTCCCACAGTACTAAGAGGGGCTGAACTGCACTGTGGGGCCTCAGAAAATGATGCTGTAAAAGCCTGGAGCTTCACATGCTGAGCTGGAATAAGGTTTCTCTCCCCTTTTCCAAATCCCCGTCCCTTGGTCCTCTATTATACTCTTTTTCTTTCAAAGCAGGAGAGGAGTCTCCTGAAATACCAGATCTGCTAAAGAGAAACACAATTGCTTTCAAATCTTCTTAGCTGACATTTTCTTAGCCAAGAGAGTTAAAGTCACATCACAGAGGAAGAGACTGAAATTAAAACACCGCACCCAGAGCTCAGAGGAACTTTGTCCCAGGATATTGTCTCTTCTCCAAGACATTTACCTGCTCCTAAAAATAATTTACTAACCCTGTAAATTGCTTCCACCACACCCTCCAATTCCCTCTCCCCTATGAAGAGGGTATTTAAGCTTCAACCATCTGGTTGAACTCAAAGTTGTTGATTTTTGTTGTTGTTGTTGCTGCTGCTGCGGTTGTTTTGGTACCTGTGAGTGAACCCAAAGGCACTAACCACTGAGAAACATCCCCAGCCCTTTTTTATAATGAGACAGGGTCTTGCTAAGTTGTTTAGAACCTTGCTAAGTTGCTGAGGCTGTCCTTGATCTTGCAATCCTCCTGCCTCAGCCTCCCAAACTCCTGGGATTATAGGTGTGCACCACCACACCCAGGAAAGTTGCTGATTTTGTATGGCTCCTGTGCACACGCACATGTTAATAAATCTGTATGTTTTCTGTTAATCTGCCTGCTGTCCATTTATTTCGGCTGACTTAAAGACCTTTAGAGAGGGGAAGGAGAAATCCCTTTCTCCCCAAGTAGCCCAAGGTACATGTGACCATGTGACAAGACAAATACTGATATCCTTCCTTGCCTTTCACATCCGAGTTTTGGCTTTGCCACGCTGGTTTCTCCATCTCCTCTTTCCACCTCCCTGCATCCCATCTCTGAGGTCTGAGGCTGGAGGAGGATCTGCATTCCTGGTCACTTGTTTACTTGACTTTGAGAAGTGGTGACAGAAGAGGCGAAACCAGAGAGATGTGGGGGTGAAGGTTGGGAAAAGTTTGTCTTCTGAGGGAGCCCAAGGGGAGTCAGAACATCCACTCCCTGCATCATTCCCAACAGTACCAGGCTCTCTTCTGGAGGCTTTGAGGATACTGCAGGCAAGCCTGGACCATGCCCAGCGTGTGATCCAGAGTTCCCCCTTCTGCCATCCCTCCCAAGAGAACTGTATCTCATTCAGGGGCCCTGACAACTGGCCGTCCAGGAGATCCAAGGCTCTGGTGTGGCTTCAAACCACAAGACACTCTGCCCTGCTGGCTGGGGGAGAGGAAGCAGAGGCGGACCAACACCGGAGAGCAAGGCAACTGTCTCCATTTATGCAAGGCGAACCCTGGGCGCTGGTCACCACAGGTGTTACATGGCTGGCCTCTCTCTATCCACCCCTCCCTGGTATGGTCAAGGAGCAGCTGGACAGTCTTTTCTGTGAGCTGCGGATGAACAGGGCCGTGAGCCTCGGACTCCAAGCACTGTCCATCAGTCGGTTGTCTGTGCCACGGTGAGGAGGGCGAGTCGCCTGGGCTGGCCTCTTCTGTGGCCACAGGGCAGCTGTCTCCCGGCACAGCAGCAGCTGGCGCCTGAGCACTGGTCTCCCTCCTCCTGGCCATCACCCCCACTTTTACCACTCTTATTAATTTAGTCCTTGAAGCCCTTGCCAGAGCAATCAGACAAGAAAAGGAAATGAAAGAAATTCAAGTAGGAAAAGAGGAAGTTAAACTATCACTCTTTGCTGATGATATGATCCTGTACCTGAGCACCCCAAAAAAACTGCTTCCGAACACTTCTAGTGCTTATAAATGAATTCACCAAAGAGGAAGGATATAAGATCAACACCTATGAATCAATAGTTTTCCTATACTCCAACAGTAACTCTGCTGAAAAACATATCAGGAAATCTGTTCCATTCACAATAACCTCAAAATAAATAAATAAATAAAAACACTTGGAAATTAAGCTAACAAAGGAAGTAAAAGACCTCTACAATGAAAACTATCAAACATTGAAGAAAGAAAATGAAGAAGACCTGAAAGGATGGAAAAATATCCCATGTACTTGGTTAGGCAAAATCAATATAGTTAAAATGGCCATTCTGCCAAAAGCGCTATACGGATTAAGCACAATCCCCATCAAGATACCAATGTCATTCTTCACAGATATAGAAAAATCAGTTCTCATATTCATTTGGAACAATAAGAAACCCAGAACAGCCAAAGCACTACTAACCAAAACAAACAAACAAATAAACAAGCAGACACCCCAAAACTGAGATAGGAGGAATCTCAATATCTGACCTGAAATTATACTATGGAGCTGTAGTAACAAAAACAGCATGGTGGGGCTGGAAAGGTGGTTCAGCAGTTATTGCACTTACCTGGCATGCGCAAGGGCATGGGTTTGAACCCCAGCACCACATACACAACTATGTGTTGGAGCAATGGAAACCAGATGAAAAACTAAATAAAATTGATTCTCTTTCTTTCTCTCACTGTCCCTCTCTCTCTTAAAAAAAAAATAACCCAGCATGGTATTGGTATAATAGGCTGGAAGACCAATGGAATAGAATATAAGATACTGAAACTAACTTTCAAGTATTTAATAAGTAATGATATTACTCAACAAAAGTGGCAAAAATGTAGCTTAGAGGAAAGACAGCCTATTCACCAAATGGTGCTGGACAAACTGGACAGCCATATGCAAACAATTGAAATTAATCCTTATCTCTCACCCTGCACAAAAATCAAATTGAAATGGATCAAAGAACTAGGAATTAATCCAGCAACCATACAATTAGTAGAAGACAAAATAGGATCAACACTCTACCATACTGATGTAGGTTCCTTCTTCCTTAACAAGACTCCCATAGCACAAGAATTAAAACCAAGAATTAGTGAATGGGATGCCATTAAACTGAAAAGCTTCTGCACAGCTAAGGAATTAGTCAAGAGTGTCAAGAGAGAACCTACAGAATAGGAGGAAATCATGGACTGCTACCTCTCCAACAAGGGGCTAATATCTAAAATATACAAAGAACTCAAAAAACTTAACACCAAGAACACAAACACTCCAATCAAAAAATGGGCTATGGAACTAAACAGAAACTTCTCAATAGAGGAAGTTCAAAAAGTCAAAAGATACATGAGAAAGTGTTTTCATCACTAGAAATCAGAGAACTGAAAATCAAAACTTTACTGAGATTCAACCTCTCTCCAGTCAGAATGGCAAAAATGAAGAATATGAACAATAACAGACGCTGGAGGGGTTATGGGGAGAAAGGAACACTAACACACTATTGGTGAGACTGCAAACTGGTACAGCCACTCTGGAAAGCAGTGTGGAGACTCTTCAAACAATTAGGGATGGAACCACTGTTCAATCCATCTATTCTACTCCTGGGTATTTTTCCAGAATTCCTAGAATCAGCTTATTACAGAAATACAGCTACATTAATGTTTATAGCAGCTCAATTTACAATAGCTAAATTATGGAAACAACCTAGATGCTCTTCACTGGATGAATGGATCCCAAAACTGTTGTATATGTATACAATGGAGTTCTCCTCAGCCATCAGAAAGAACAATATCATGGCCTTTGCAGATAAATGTATGGAAATGGAAAATATGCTGAGTGGAACAAGCCAAACCAAGAAACTTAAGGGTTGAATGTTTTCTTTCATGTGTGGAAACTAGAATAAAACCTAAGATAGGATGAAAGTTAGTTGAGTTTATCTAATAGACCCACCAAATCTGAAGTTAACACATAAGCTGTGGAGACTATAGCTATGAAGTGGGTGGGGAGAAAGAGAGGAAGTAAAGGAAGGGAAAAAGAGTGCTGTTCAATACTGTAGATAGAGTACAGTTAGCTCCCATCAGAACCCTAAATGCACCCAGGAAGGTGTATAAATACAGTAATTTCAATGTTTAAATTACATGTATATGATCGTTTCAATGTTTAAATTACATGTATATGGTCATTTATATCTGTAACTTGGGGTAACTACAGAAAAGTCAGGGGATAGCGGAATAGGGGAAAGTGGGTGAGATCCTGGACAAGGATCTGGTTTAAGAAACTGTGTCAATACATATACATGTATAAACGTGAACCTACAAATCCCTTCATTATGTAAGATGATGCTGAACCAATAAAAAAATAAATAAAATAAATGTAACAGAGAAAGTAGATGTGGTAGGCAGGAATCTCAGGCCACACGCTCTGAAGTATTTAAAAAAGTACAAATTAGGGGCTGGAGTGGTGGCTCAGTGGTTATAGCGCTTGCTCGGCATGCACAAGTAGGTGTGTTCAAACCCCAGCACCACATACACAATGAAGTCTTGGAGCAACAAAGGTCACATGAAAAACTAAATAAAATTGATTCTCTCTCTCTCTCTCTCTCTCTCTCTTTCTCTCTCACTGTCCCTCTCTCTTTAAAAAAAAATTAAAAAAAGTGTAAATTAAGTAACATAGAATATAAGCATCATTCTGCAAAACAAATCTAAGAGTAAATATACACACAATGGTTTACATCTCAAAGAGAAATACCAATTTCCCCTAATGATCTTATGCACTACGTATTACTTTATAATCACAGTTCTGGGGACAACAAAAGCTATTTTTTCTAGATTTGAATTGCAAGCCACTCGTTCTTGTTTATTCATTCAAATAGCTAAGTTTATTTACTACTTGCTATGTGCTACACATGCTTTTTAGGTACCTTACATATATGGATTCACTTAATTCTCAAAGCTACCCTGTGAAATAGATACCATTATTATCCTCATTATTCAGATAAGGAAGCCGAGACACAGAGATTAAATAGTCTAGAAACAGAGACGTGAAAAGGGCAAACGCAAACTCTGGTGGTTTAGTTCTAATTCTGGTGGTCTCCCATGTGTTCATTCATCTGAAAATATTCATTTATTTATTTATTTTGGTACCAGGGATTGAACCCAGGGGTGTTTAACCACTGAGCACATCCCCAGCTATTTTTTATTTTTTATTTTGAGACAGAGTCTTGCTAAGTTGCTGAGGCTCTTTGAACTTCTGATCCTCCTGCCTTAGCCTCCCAAGTCACTATGATTACAGGCATGTGCCACTACACCCAGCTAGAAAATAATTATTGAAGGATCATGGGGTACACACTGCTGTCCTAGATGCCATATAAAAATACATACTCAATCCTCATCTTGGGATGCTATCATTAAATTAGTGAAGATAGTATTATATAGCTGTCCCTTGGTGTTTATGTAGGATTAGATTTAGGACCCTCAAAGATACCAAAATCTGCAGATGTGTGAGCACCTTATACAAAATGACAAGTATTTGCAAGTAACCTACACCCATCCTCCTATATATGTTAATAATCTCTAGATTACTCATAATACCTCACACAGTGAAAATGCTATCTACATAGTTGGTATGGTATATTATTAAGGGAATAATGATAATAAAAGTCTGTCCACATTCAGTAAAGACATTATTTTTTTAATATTTTCCATCAATAGTCAGTTGAACTATGGATGCAAAACCCAATGGACAAGGAGGATCAACTGTATTGACATTGATAGTATGTGTTATAGTTTACAAAAAGATATTCATGTGCCCATAATTATTAAACAACTCTAAGAAAACAGTGCAGAAGATAGTATAAGCTGGTAATAAAATACTACATTAATGATACAGATAGTAATTTAGTAATGTAGTTAGGCAAAAGAAAAGATGGCTATAGACTAGAGTAGGCAGATAGAATTTTAATGGCGGGATTGAGAGTTGAGTCGAGGTGGGCTGGACAGTGGGGAAGACTAGGGTATGCAGGGAGATGTGGGAAAGTGGTTATTATGGCAGGCCCTGCGGTACAGAGACTTTAGAATCCAATACAAAGACCGGATCAGAACAGAGTGCAAGGTAGTTTGTGAGAGATAAGATTGGAAGCATTAGGTAGGAAGTCTTTGGAGACCTTTAAGCATGAGGAATGTTAGGAACTAAAAGGGCAAGTAATTGATAAGTAATTACTAACAACCCAGCACATTCCTAGGAGCTTACTTAGATGCCCAAGGTCACTACTGCATTTGCAGGGGAATATTAGAGTTGAAAATGCTATTAGAGTTGTAAAGGATTTTGCAATTGTATAAGTCATTTATTGATTAATGGACCTTTCACTAATGCTTATGAACTGTTCTGAAAAAATCCAGAGCTACTTGATTTATGCATCTATGTTAATACCATTTCATAAAAATTAATGCTGTTTTTCTGCCTCATTTATGATGCTTTCATACAAATTTGTCTTTCTGTATTTTAAAACTCTTTCCTGCACATACTAGGCCTTTATCATTCTGTTTACTTTTTCTCTCTTTCAGCAAAGGTACTTTAGCAGCAACATTTATTAACACAAGGATTAAGTTTATATATAAAAATATATGTCTCTTTTGTGATTCAGAAAAAGAGTTGTCTTCACAACAAGATATCAATAGTTCAATCATGTGAAAGATTATTAGTGAAAATGTCATGTGACATCGTTTACAGTAGATCAATCATTGATGAAGTGACCCAATCTGAAATATATATTGCAGAAAAACCGCTAATTCTTGAAAAGTTTGGTATGGTCAGCTTATAAAGCAGTGGTTCCAAATGTGAGTTGTTGAGACACCTTGTGATCTTTTTTTGATGCAGATGTGACTGCTTTTCTCTTTCCTCCTCTCAAGTATTGTAAGACATGTACTTATTGTTTAAATGAAAAAACATTTTAAAATCACTCCTGACTTGGGAATTTACTTGAAATAGCATGAGTGATACTCTTGAGTTACAAAGCTGTAACTGGAGTTCTAGGCCAGAGGCCAACCCTGGGGGTTCCAATGAATTAGGTCCAACCATTTGCCCCAGAAACCAAACGGAAAAAGCAATGATAAAAGGCAGGAAAGGAGTTTATTCAATACAGCTATATCAGGAAGATAAGGGGATCAAGTGTCCTTAGTACTGTCTTCAGGAGTACTGACTGAGCTCCCAAATTAGATTATATTGGCAAGGGGGCCAGAAGTATGCATAGTCAAGCAGCCTTGGTCAGACTGTGACCTGATTGATCATTATGTCAGGATTGACTAAGTGGATCCTTGTCAGCAACAATAAGAAAGTTGCTGTTGCCTAGGACAAAGTTTCAACTCATCACAAGGTGTTTATCAATCATGTCTGTTCTTCCTGGAATCCAGGGTGATTACAGGAGAGAATAACTGAGAGAAAAGGACAGATCAGAAGAGCAACATGGTGCTAATTCTTTCAGGTTTAGGGCAATAACTGGAGACTTTTGATGCTGCTCAGTGGTCCAGACATTTGCAGGCTCAAGTGAAGTCACTCTTCTATTTAGTAAAAGCACCCCGAGTCCCTGTTACTAAACCATGACTTGAAAGTCTTTAGGAAAGCAAGAAATAATTTCATTTAATTACCCATGTATTGAAAATGTATCAAAACATAAAGTCTAGGGGATCTATTCCATGTACAATAAAACCTAGTTCTACTAAATAATATGTACTGCAATTTCTTCAGTTTTAAGAATGGGAAACATAGGGAAGGAAGTGAGATGGAATTCTGAGGCTTTGGTTCCAATTTACCAATTGTGTGAGAAATATAGGGGAAGTGTACCTGGTGCATATTAGTTAACATTAGTGGAGAGAAAAGAGGGAGAAAGTGACTTTACTGAGATCAATAACAAAGAGATGTTCCAAGTTTAGCCTATGAAACTAAAGATAAGAAAAGGCAGGGAAAACACTGGTTATACTGAGGAGGGTTCGAATTCCATCTGGTCAAAGGTTACAGGACAGGTTCTGAAATAGAAAATAGTTCAATGAAAAATAAGAAACGAGGCTGGAGAGGTTGCTCAGTAGTAGAGCACTTGCCTGGTATGTGTAAGGACCTGGGTTTGATCCCCAGCACCACATACACAATTAAGGGGAGGAAAATAAAAAAACAGGTGAAAAAATAAATAAAGCTAATTCTAAAAAAAATGATAAATAACATCACTGGCAAACACAACAGCACTGTTTTCAGAAACACCAACCAACATATGCAGGTTAAAACTTTCTAAATGAAAGTATAAAATGTTTTGGCCTTTCTTTTTTACTTTGCTTATCCCCCCTTTAAAAAAAAAAAGATAAAGGGAGAATGAGAGAGAAGGCAAGAGAGAGAAAGAGAAAGAGGGAATAAATTGTTTTGCTTTATTTAGTTTTTCATCTGGTTTTTGTTGCTCTGACAACATCTGTGTATGTGGTGTTGGGGTTCGAACCCGGGTCCTTGCATATGCCAGGCAAGCATAATACCACTGAGCCATCACTCCAGCCCTTATTTACCTCCCCCGCCTTTTTTTTTTTTTTTTTTACAGAGGGACAGTGAGGGGGAGAGAGAAAGAGAGGATCAATTTTATTTAGTTTTTCATGTGGCCTTTGTGGCTCCAACACTTCGTTTTGTACGTGGTTCGGGGGTTTGAACCCATGTACTCTCGAATGCCAGGTAAGCTCTGTAACCACTGAGCCACTGCTCCAGCCCCCCTCTGTCTCTTTAAAAAAAACAAACAAACTTTGAATTCTGAGCTTAATTTGCATTATCTATGACCCTAGCAAAATTTAAACACATTTTCCAAACTACATTTTTTTCTTTCTTTTTTTTTTTATTTTAAAAGAGAGGGACGGGGGGGGGGGGGGAGGATTTTTTATTTAGTTTTTCATGTGGCCTTTGCTGCTCTGAAACTTCTTTGTGTATGTGGTGCTGGGGTTTGAACTCAGGTCCTTATGCATGCCAGGCAAGAGCCATAACTACTAAGCCACCACTCCAGCCTCCCCACCTTTTTTTAAAAAAGAGAGAGAGGGAGAGAGA
>PVKS010040998.1:0-16306 GCA_004027875.1 Aplodontia rufa
GAAGGAGTAGCAGTACAAAAATAAATTTGTTTCAGATTAAATGCTTCAAACAAACAATAACAATAAAGTGCCAGATTAGAATGCTTTCTTTTATTCATAACCTGTGGATTAAAAATTATTGCTCAGGATTTGGGGGCTGGAGTGGTGGCTTGGGGGTTGGAGCACTTGCCTGTTATGCACGAGGATGTGGGTTTGAACCCCAGCACCACATACGCAACAGTGTCAGAGCAACAAAAGTCACATGAAAAACTAAATAAAATTGATTCTTTCTCTTTCTCTGTCCCTCTCCTACTTCAAAAAAATTTTAAAAAAGCTCAGGATTTCAAACTCTTAATTCAAGTTCTCTCAGCATATTTATTCACCTCACATGACACATCCCACATTTCATTCTGCAACAAATAAAATCCTAAATTGTATACATTATTTTCAGCACTGAAAATTATTTGTAAGCAAAGTAATTTCAAATTTCTTCAGCTATATTTTCATTTTTTGTCTGGAGAAATACACTGGAAAACCTAATCTCAATACTAGGAAATGTCAATAATAATTACTCAGTTTATTAAAATAATTATTTCCCATAAGTACTTATTTTAAAAACAATACTCTAGTTAGATTATAAATCCAATAAACTATCCTGAAATTTTAATAAGTGAGCAGAATATGACATTAGTTAACTGTTAAAATCATCCTCACTCTCTAATATCATTTTTCTCCTTTTTATAATAAGGCAAAGAATTAGGTAAAAATTGATTTCCAAACTTCACCCAAGTTCTAGGAATAGTGTAAACTAGATGCCTACAATTCTGTATATCTGATGACACCTCATACTATAAATAGGTCATGTTTTTTTAACCAGATGATAGCTTTTGATACATGTACCAGTTTCTATTACTACAACCAATCTTGCTCTCAACAAGTTCATCACATAGTTGAGAACAGGAAGAGACAAATACATGAAAAGCCAAATAGCTCTATATGGTGGTACCATGTGTGATACTGCATCAAACAGGTGGTTCAACAGAACACAGGAGAGGAACAGTCAAGAGGATAGTACAATAACACAGGCAAGAAAAGGAGATGAAAGTTTGGAAACATTAGTTCTAATCCAAGTCTATAATTTTGTCTAGACTCCTATTCACTATATTTGTTTGTTAATTTTATAAATGTTTCTAAAGTTCACCAGTCAGATCTATAAAACTGGGAGAAGAAAAAGAGATTAAATGACTCAGGTTCTTTAGCTATAATATTACATGACTCTTAGCTTATTAGGGTGCTTACAGTGGAAACAAAAATGTCTAAGCAGAAGTATAAGATGATGTGAAGGCGGAGTGATGGGAAATGTATGGTGGGCAAGGAATACTGATCCCTGTACTCTCAGCTTGAAAGGCTGAGTAAACAATGGCCCAACAGAGAGAAACAGAGAAGCTGGAATGAGGAGCTAATGTAGAGGCAGAATTTTAAACTCCTAGCACTCCCAGTGATAATCAGCACATTCTTTACAAAGGGAATTATGGGGTAGCAGTTATCAAATTTTAAACTGAATTTCAACTTTCTTCTCTTCCCCTCAGATCTATTTAATTCAAAAGCTATTTTGTGACTCACATAAAGCAAGTGTCTATGCTGAGGGTTTGGGGAGGCCAAGGTGACCTAGCACTGGAAACTGGAATCTCAGTAGGTTAAGGAAGGAGAACAAATAGTCTTACAGTGTCACAGCCCAAAAAGAATGCAAGAGAGACCACATGAGGAAGCAGCCCAAAGCAAAGTGCCAAAGCCCAAGAGCAGCAAAGAAGACAGTTTCCACAAAAGGCAGTGGTTCAGACAGGGTGTTGGAGCCAAATAAGAGATGAGGATATCCTGCAGAGGGCAGCCTTCTGCTGGGTATAGGAGCTCAAGCAATGCAAGAAGAATATTCCTTTAACTGAATGGCCTGTAGAAGGGGTCTGAGCTCCAGCTGAGTTAGGAGGGGATCTGTGTAAGATGACAGGCCAGAGGTGAATGTTAGCAGATCCACAGCTCAATGAAGACAAGATCTATGTAGGAGAGGGAGTACAGGTGGTGATGAAGGGCTATACACATGCATTAATTAAACATGAACACAAAGTTCAAAGCAACATATTTAATAAATCCAAGAAAATATTTTAAATGTTTACGTACTTTATAAACTGACTCTGTCTCCAACTGAGCCCCACTTAAACATGGCGACGAAGCAATAATTTCCTCTTCTCGAAGACTCTTCTCTTTCTCACTTATCTAAAAGGAAACATATTTTATACCATTTTTAAAAATTAAATTTTCATTCAGTTTCAACAAAATGTTCCCCTGTTCTAGTGCATATCCTATACTTTTGTAAATGCCTTAATACCCTAATATCTCAAATCACTTGATTATAGAATCATTATTGTCACTAACAAAGGCAAATAATGAAGAAAATCTAAATTCAATAGTCTTTAAAATTTGTTCTCTGCCATTTCTGAAAATGTACATCGGAAGAACAACAGGAAAGAAACAGAATGTATTACAATAAAAAGAAAGGAACTGTAATTAAAAATCAAATTAATATAGATGAAAAATGAGCATTATTAAATTCAAGAGTTGTGGTAATTTTTTAAAATGTCTCTTTGAGGTTAAGAATGGCTTAACTACTTCTCAATTTTCTAGCCACATAAGACAATCCAAACATGAAACACTATTTTTCTAGGAATAACTACAAATCTGAGACTTCTTATAGCTTTATAACAGATGGATAGATCTGAGCAAACAGAAGTCTCAAACTTCAATACCCAGAAAATCTGCAAATAAAGATGATATATAAATGACAAATGGCAAAAGTTAGAAAAATGTAGAACATAAAGTATTGGAATAATCTTTGTGCATGGCATAATAGCAATATATATCAAAAAGTCTTTAAAAAAAATGAAGACCCTAATGATTCAATTTTCAGAATAATCTTAACAGGACAAGATATAGGAATAATGTTTGTTCATTACAGTATTATTTATAATAATAATAAGGGGAAAATTAAATGTCCAATAAGAAGTATCTGAATAAATGTATGGCAATTGAACTTGCTGATTCAGTAAAAGCAGCTATAAAGATGAAAATGTAAAAAAGTGATTTGTTTTAAAAAACAGAAAGAGGGTCTGGAGTGGTGGCTCAGCAGTTATGGCGCTTGCCTGGCATGCACAAGTATGAGTTCGAACCCCAGCACCATTTACACTGAGAAGTCTTGGAACAGCAAAGGCCACATGAAGAACTAAATGGAAATTGTTTCTTTCTCTCTCTCCCCCTCTCACTGCCCCTCTCTCTTTAAAATAAATAAAATATAAAAACAAAGAGAAAGAACTAACTTCTAAAAGCAAATATAAATTCAGGAACAAAAAGTAAACTCAGAAGAATTCACTTAGTCTTCAACTAAACTGTATGCTTTTGTTTTACATAATTTTCTGGACATGTATCATACTTATTAATTTTTTTCAAATAGTCTAGATTTTTTTTTTTTTAAGAGAGAAGGACAGTGACAGAGAAAGAGAGAATCAATTTTTATTGAGTTTTTCACATGGGTTATGTTGCTCTGACATTTAGTTGTATACGTGGGTGCTGGGGTTTGGACCTGTGTACTAGTGCATACCAGGAAAGCGCCGTAACTGCTGATCCACTGCTCCAGCCCCATACTTACAAATTTCTAAAATGTTAAACAGTAAAATAAAAGTAAATGAATTGTGTTATAATGGATATTATGCAATCAATAAAATTATGTTTAAAATTAAGGAGATTTATGATTATTGTCATAGATATTAGTGAAATACAGTTAGGTAAAACTAATTAAGTGAAGGTAAATTAAAATAAATCTTGAGGGGCTGGGGATGTAGCTCTGTGGTAGAGAACTTTCCTAGTATGCAGGAAGCCCTGAATGAGTTCGATCCTCAGCCCCCACCAAAAATAAATAAAATATTTAAGGGAGAGAGTGCTTATGCAATAAAATATAACAGCCTAAAAAAAGGGATTACACATAATTTTCTTTATATATTTATACATACTAAATTTATTATCCCTTAGCTATTTCACGACCTGGATGTTTTCATATTTTTATTTCAATTTCTAATTGCTACTTTCTTGCATATTCTTTTAATTTTGTTCTATTAGGTCAAAATTAAAGATCCTGGTTACCAACCTAAATCCAATAAGACACTGACATTATGGTCATGCCTACCTAATGATTTCTAAATTTGTCCAAACCTATTGTGTCTAAGATTATGCTTTTTGTCACTTTCTCTGTGTTTCCACAGAAGGTAAAGATGCAATGGAAAACTAATTTTTAAATGTATTTTCTAAGAGCAAAAGCCTTCCTTCAAAGGAAAAAGAAAAAGGAAAAAAACCTATGCTGGATGAGTGCACTGGCCCATCACACAACTACCTCTACATCCCTGCTTTTTCTGTGCATTGTTCCCTAAAGCACATTCACAAGGGAAAAAAAATAAGATAAGAAATTGCACAAGCAGCACACAAAGACAATGATGACAACACTACCAGAACAGAGCAGCTGGACGGCTGACAGCCATCTCAGCACTGTGTGATGGTTCAAAATGTTTCTCACCATTGTTGTATGAAAGCTGAAATACAGCACAAAGGAGAAGTTTAGGTGTGTCAATCTGCAGATTATTCAAAGTCCATGAAGGCTGACATCTATGCATACTACCAGTTAGGTACTATGCTAATCATTTTATGTAAACAATCTTATCTAGTCCTACCAACAACCCTGGCAAGGTGGATGTTATCTTAGCTTTACAGCTAATTAATGTAAGTAAAAAATCAACTGGATTATTAATCAAACTATTTCTGACACTAAAATCCACTATATCATGCAGTCTCCAAATTAAAAAAAAAAGAGATAACTTTGCAAGAGAATTGAACAAATTTTTAACATCAAAAGCAATAAAAGACAAAAATCATTGACTAAAAATTTTTACCTTACTTCCTTTTGGTAATGAATAAGATAAAGAGACAGAAACTGAAAATAATACAACTATAAGCCATGGGAAATCTTATAAAATTTAATAGGTATCAGTGCACAAATTACATATAATCACTACTCATTCTGGAGGGTTGAAATTAAGGCTTAGCAATAGCAAATATTTCTCCAACAGCTAACATCAGATTATTCTGCTTCACTATTTGCTTTGTTTATATGGTATCTATTGACAGTAACTTCTCTACTTAATTGACTATTTACCTCTTACTTTGCATTCCATACAGGAAATCCTTTGGAACTCAAATATGCAACCAGACATACACTGCAAAGAATATCTAAGAGGAGGTAGCAGCGTTATACAACCAATTTTTCAAACAAGCTATAATTTTCCAATAGCAATTGATAAGGGATGAAACTGATCTGGGAGATAGGGCAAAAGGAGAAAATATCTTCACATTTTCACAATGGTCTCTCATTATTATTTTTTTTTTTAAGAGAGGACAGTGAGAGAGACAGAGAAAGAGAGAAACAACTTTATTGATTTTTTCACATGGCCTTAGTTGCTCCAACACTTAGTTGTGTACGTGGTGCTGGGGTTTGAACCCGGGTCCTCGTGCCTGCCAGGCAAGCACCGAAATCACTGAGCCACCACTCCAGCCCATCTCTCTCATTATTTTTAAGTGAATATCCAACTTAAATTTTCTCACATTCACTTATTTGAAATTAAGTGAAATTTTAAAATGCACGCCTGGGCTCCCCACCATTAATGAGAATAAGTGATTGCATGTATTGTTTGTCACCAAAATAATTTTGACTTCATATGGCAAAAGTGAACTTGAGGCCAAGTGTGTTAACCTGTCACAGCCATTTCTGAACCACTTTTTACAGCATCAAAGAAACTGGTAAAAGTATCTGTGAATATACAAATGTTTGTCCTAATGACTTCTTTAGGTTCTACCTAAATAAATCCTACACCAATATATAAGTATCACTAACACTTCACTTGGTATAATATATCTTTCCTTTCCCTGATCTCAAACTTTTTTTTTTTTAAGAGAAAGGGACAGTGAGAGAGGGAAAGACAGAATCAATTTTATTTAGTTTTTCATGTGATTAACACTGCTTTGACACTTCATTGTGTGCATGGTACTGGGGTTTGAACCCGCACACTTGCACATGCCAGGCAGGCACCATAACAACTGAGCCACCCCACTCCAGCCCCTCAAATATTTTTATTAACAAAACCATGATTATTTCTAAGCAAATAACCACTTATCAACTAAATGCTAAAGAAGCATACAACAATTCAACTGCCACCCAAAAGAACACTCTAGTTACAAGAGACTTTATTTGTTCAGTCCTGTCTTAGAAATATAGTCCAGATATAATTTTTTAAAAAGGAACAAAACCTCAATAACTTATACAAAAAGTAGAGTAGGTCATTAAAGAATGTAATAAGATGTCCTACCATTGAAATCTACACCCCTCAAAAAAAAGGGAAAAATATTATCTAAAAATATTATCTAGTCTTACTTAGAAGTTATGAATAAAATTCTAAGAAATTCAATGTGTTTGAAATTCTAAGGAATTTCAATAGGTTCCCAAAATAACTAAGTACACTACTTATCATGCACCTCGGATCTAAAATTCATGCCATTCCCTACATTAAAGCCTATGAGAAAGTATTATGTCTTTCCTTGATAAATTAAAAAGTTCATCCATGGGGGCTAGAGCAGTGACTCAGTGGTTAGAGCACTTGCCCGGCACGTGCAAGGACCCAGGTTAGAACCCCAGGACCATGTACACAATGAAGTATCAGAGCAATGAAAGCCACATGAAAAACTAAATAACGCTGATTCTCTCTTTCCTCTCTCTCTTTAAAAAAAAAAAAAAAAAAAAAAAAAAAAGCTCACCATTTGTCACACACATTCCAAATCTTCATTCATCTCTTTAGTTATAACCAAAATTTAAATGGCCAAAGAAAATTCTCATTGAAAAAA
Organism: Aplodontia rufa; assembly: GCA_004027875.1. Lineage (NCBI taxonomy): Eukaryota > Metazoa > Chordata > Mammalia > Rodentia > Aplodontiidae > Aplodontia > Aplodontia rufa. The sequence continues at coordinate 6,970 of PVKS010040998.1, forward strand.
ATATAGAGTTGACCATCCAAAACTCTACTAAAGTAATTCAACTTGATTATTTCAAATTTCTAAAATAATCTTAAGAGTGTCCCCTTTTCTCCTTAAAAACTACTGGGGAAAATATAACCATTTCATTTACTTAGGTTCCCCTAGATTCATGCCTAAAATATACTCATCCTTTGAAAGAGCAAGACAAGATTAAATGTATTCCTGCTTCTACTAACACAGAATCTCATGTGAGTAAAAACTGATAATAGAACAATTATAAAAGTGGAGTAATGGGGTACAAAGTATATGGTTTTTAAAATCACCGCAACTGGCCTTCAAATCATTTCAATTACCTATTCATGCTGCAGTTTCTTATCGGTAAAATGAAGAAAATAATACTTATTCCATGTAGCTTTTGTCAGGATTAAATAAAACACAAGTGTGTAAAGTGTCCACCATAGGTCTACCAAACAGCATTCCCTTAATAAATGGTAAATATTTATTATTAATATTTATAATGTACATTTTTATTAGTTTCTGCTGTCCAGGGTTTTTCCTTAAGTAATAAAGCAAAATATTTACTGCAACAAGCTCCGGTTCTATACATTCTGCATAGTAAACAGAAAGAGGCTACCTGAGTAAATTATATTGCTCCTCAAGCCAGGCAAGTCCCTCACCTTCTCAGGCAAGTCCCTCACCTTCTCAACTCAGGTACAGTCATAGGGCTAGCTTTAGCCAACCAAATTTAGCAGGAGCAACATGTGCCACTCCCAAGAAAAAGATTTATAAACATACAGTTTACCAGTTGCCTCTCCTTCCGCCACAGCAACTGGTAATGTTCCAATACAGAAAGGCTACTCAACCAACCTGAGTCAAATGACACAGAGCAGGGATTGTAGCTGGCCCATAGTTGTCACAGAACATGAGCAAAAGAAAAACTTTTTCATAGGTCACTGAGGTCTGAGGGTCATTTGTTACCAATAAATGACCTATTGCATCTGGAATAATGATCTCCACCTGCTTTGCATCACATATTCTCATCAATAAAGCATTCTGATCACCCATTCCCAATATATGCGTATTTATTTATAACATACATACATGTATTACTGCATGTTATGTATTTAAAACATGCCCTACACAAAAAAAATATAAAAAGAAAGATTTAAAATATATGCATTGTATTACATATTTCCTTACCCCATCCCAAAATGATCATCTTGGGCAAACCACTTTGGAACAACTAGTTTATTACACTGGCCTCTAAAGTAAAAATTCAAGAAATTTAAGTTTCTATAATCAACAATACTCAGTCATGTTTAAAATAGTCTGGTAAGGAATTTTCTATTTAAATCCACATAGCTCTCCCTCTTAGGTCCTGGTCTTTCAAACAAGTATGTGTACCAGATTTGCCAATGGAATGTTTTAAAATTACAGATTCCTGGTATTATCAGACCTACAGATTGAAGCCTTAAGGTGTAGACCTTTTTAAATGATGCAATGGTGACTTTGCACATATCCATCACTGGTCTAAAGAGCATATCTCAGGGACAAAATCCTCTTTTCTAAAACAAGCTCATGATTTTCTGGAAATACCAACATCTTTCCTAGCATTCGATTTTTTATCAGAACTCATCTCTTCATTCTAAAACATGGAGGGCCTACTACATACCCATAGGCAGATGGAATGTATATAAGAAACAAGAAAAAAAAAAAACCTGCTGTCATGAAGTTTACATCTTAATGGGGTAAACAGATAATAAACTGGAAATAAAGAGGCATCAAGTAGCCATATATGATAAATCCATGATGAAAAGAAAATGGGGGAGTGCTAAGAATGGATAGATTTATACTTTCAGCATAGCCTCTCTCAAAAAGTGACATTTAAATAGACACTTAAAAGAAAACCTGAGTTGAGAGCATACCAAGCAGAGGTAAGAGCAGCTAATGAAAAGTTCTAAGAAGAAAATAGCTGGGAAGTTGGAGGAAAAGAAAGAAGGCCAACAGATGACAGTGACAGCAAGTGAGGAGAGTGAGAGATGATATCAGAGAAGTAAATAGGGGGTCTCATAGGCCTTTCATACTAAGACTTTTGTTTTGTTTTGTTTTTTTAGAGAAGGAGAGAGTGAGAAAATCAATTTTATTTATTTTCCCATCTGGCCTTTGTTTCTTTGACACTTCTTAGTTCTGTATGTGGTGCTGTGGTTTAAACCCAGCTCCTCATACATGTTAAGCAAGTGCTCCAACTGCTAAGCCACCACTCCAGCCCTATACTAAGACTTTTAAGGAGCCCTAAACAATGGTTTTAGACAAAAGTTAGGATTTGATTTGATTTACACTGTGACTTTTTTTTTTAGCAGAATTTAACATAGGAGTGCATTACCACTGAACCACATCTCCAGCTGTTTTATTTTTTTTATTTTGAGATAGGGTCTCACAAAGTTCCTTAGGGCCGAAGTAGCTGAGCCTGGCCTTAAACTGGCTGAGATTACGGGCAGTTGCACCTGGATGCACTATTATGTTTAAGTGACTGCTATCTGAATGAAGTGTGAGTTATGGGAGGGATTAAAATAAAAGAGACCCACTTAAGAGATTAACCCAATAGTTTAGGGGAAAGATGATGGTAGTCTGAACTAGAAAAGCACTGGTGAAAAACAAAAGTGATCAAATTTAGAATATATTTTAGAGGTAGAGACTGAAGAATTGCAAATAAAGGTGTGGAAAAGATTCCCAAATTTGGGGCTTTAGCCACAGTGTGGATGGCTATGCCATTTATTCCCTGTTTTGCTCAATCTTGATTATTCACAGCTATTCATATTTTACTTTTATACAGATTTGTCATACATGTCTTATTGTAAGTTGCCTTGAATCCTTTGTGTAAGGGCTTAAGGCATAAATAAATGATTTTAACGATCAGTTTTTCTTAGAGAAAAACACACTCATACTACTAGATTAAAAGGCCCATAAAAAATTCCAGCAATATTAAAGCTACGATTAAATTATTAATGGGAAGACTGTTTAAAACATTTGATAAACAGTGGAATAAGTATGACTCATTTCTTTTATAATAAATTAGAAATCTAGGAATGAAGCAAATGCTAAAAGCAAATATGATTTTACAATATTGCTGTCATTAATTCTAATAGATATTCTATATTGGTGATCTATAACGGATAATTTGTTTCTCAAATGCACTGTAATGCCCTTACTATGGGCATTAAAAGTAGTTCAGATTCTTTGACAATCCTCCCATTGAAGACTAAGACCAATGTGTCCTCCTCTTTAATCTGTCTGCCCTGTGACTGCTTTGACCAGTCACAAGTGATACCATGCCAGTCACAGGCTACTTTTTGAGACACTGTTCTGTTTCTGTCCCCAAGCATATAGTTAAACCACCCTGTTTGAGAAATCACATGGAAAGGATCCCAGTAGAGTTTAGTCTTCTAGAAGTCCTCACCTAAGCAATTGGCATGTAAATGAAGCTAGCTATCTTGGATATCAAAGACCAGATGAGTTGCTAACCAACTAACCAAGCAACACCTGTGGAGCAGAACAATTGTCCTGCTGAGCCCAATCTGAATACCTAAATCTCAAATTTACAAGATATTATAAAATAATTGTTGTTTTTACATTTTAGGATTAACTTTTGGTTTTAAGATTGGCTTTTGCAACTGCTGTTTGAGGTTTGGGAATGGTTGTGACACAGAAATAAGCAGAACACATAAAAAACCTAAAGTAAAAGTTAGTTTTAAATATTTTTTCTATTACAACAAGCTTTCTTCATTCAACTGTAAAAAAAGAGAGTCATGTAATAGGGGAAATATCAGAAAACCCTTAACAAAAACAGAAAATAAAAAATGAAATAAATTACCTCTTCATGAACATATTAATTAACTAAAATTGACAGAATGATATGATACTTTACTCACAATTTTTTGTCATTTATAATGATCCCAAGTATTAAAAATTAGAAAATGAGTGACAATATATCCTGACATTCTATCTAGTATGTTGATGTCTCAATAATACTACCAAACTGACCGATGTAAAAATTAATGGCATGGGAGCTGGAAAGGCGGCTCACTGGTAGAGCTCTTACCGGCATGTGCAAGGTCCCAGGTTTGATCCTCAGTACCACATGCACAAATACATAAAGGAAAAACAAAGACCAGGTGAAAAACAAAAATTTTTTTAACTCTCTCACTCTTTCTCTTAAAAAAAAAAAACAAAACAAAAAAAAAACAATGGCATGGTTATTTTACCATTGCTTCTTATTTAACAGCAAAGACACATTGGAAATATATCAAAACTCACACTAATAACACTGAATACTTAAGCACAATTCTTCTCTTCTACAAAAAAAACCTTTTTTTAAAAAAAATGAGTAATTTACACAAAAAGTTTTCTTAAAAATTCTCCTAAATAAATCAAAATAGCAGTACAACCAGACAAATTCAGAACCTTACAATCTGACTAGAAACATAAGATGCATTCCATTCTATCCATTCAGTCAATATTCCCTTCAGCACCTCTGCGAGCCAGGTTTATTACTGAGAGGTAACACTAATAAAAGTAAGATGCTGATACCAGTTAGGTGGAAGTTAGATTCATTTCCCCCGGAGACAAAGAATGAAACCGAGGGACACTGAGGCAAGCATGGTAGACAGATTTTATTTTAAGAAAATAATAGAAAGCAAAGCATAGGGAAAAGAGCAGACTCCCCCAGAGTGGGAGAAGGGGACAGAGCTGAGGAGGCAGCTAGGTTTGCCCTTTTTATAGGATATTCTCTTTTCAATTGGTTATCTTCTCCCTTCCCCAAAACCTAAGACAGGGGTGCGGGAAATTCTGGTTGGGTCCAGGCTTTGATTTGCACCTGGGACATCAAAAGAAGGAATGTAGCACCTTCCTTAACAGAAAGGAGTGTCTATATTTGGGCCAACCTTGCCAAAGTCCTCCTTACTAGCATTCGAGATGTCAAATTGATCTTAAAAGAAAAAGAACCAGTTTTCCCTTGATTGACTCGAATATTCTAACTACTCTAACTTTTCCCCCTGTCTCAATATTATTTTATAAATTGACTATGTTATACAAAAGCTAAGAAAAGAAAACAAGCTGACTCCACTAACACTGAAATGTGAAAGAAGGGACCACACAAAGGAGGAAAAGGCTTGGCTACCCTTATGCAAATGAAGAAGAGCCAAAGCTCTTTGGGGGGCCTAAATGTCCATCAGCCCTGGAAAGAATGTAAGGACAGAAAGACAGCAAGCACATTTCTAATTCTATCCAAGACAAGCAGGGGAAAAAAACACCAAAACACCCCCAAGAAAGGGTCAGAATGATGGGCAGGATGACAGAAAATACACTCATTGAAACACAGAACATGGCAATTCATCCCAGGATCCTAATTCGAGAGTCCAGCTCAGAAACTGCTCAAACTGTAGCTAAAAAGCAGTAAAGAGTCACCAATGGCCTGCTAGGGCAATGGCTTTGGCTGAGTCTTACAGAACAGAAGCTCGTGAGAGTAAGGCAGCACTACGAAGTAAGATTTACTGAGAATAGTTTTATGCCTTCACAGGGTCTCTGGAAGTTAGGAAGCCCATGTAAGGCACTGAAAATACAAATCATTTAAAATCAAACAATATATCTACAATTATAACCCTCAATTATAACCCTCTCCCTCTCCAAATGCCTTCTCTCCGATTTTTGGGCTGAGTCACTCCTAGGAAGACAATGGCCTAGAAAAAGCCAGAAGAACAACAATGCAATATAAAGCACAACGTAAAGGAACAATGACTAAACAAAATATTATTCAATAAATGATACTTAATGTCTAGATGGCAATATTAAGAAACTTTAACTTGGACACCCCAGGTTCTGTTTGGGGCCTGTTTGACTCCCACCAGGAGGCGCTTAGGACACCAGCAGTAGGACCCCTATCAGGAGTAGCTCTGCTCAGGACCAACAAAGGAACTTTCCTCTCCTGGAGCACCCCTGCCTACCTGACAACCTGCATTCCAGTTGGGGCAAATCTGAGTCCCACTAGAAGGCACTCAGGACAGCACCAGTAGGACCTTGTACGGAGCAACCCTGTTCAGTACCAACCAGGGGAGGATCCCCTCCTGGAGCAACCCCACCTACCTATGCCCCACGTTACTGTTGGGACCTGTTTTGAGTCCTGCCAGAAGGTAGAACTAAATTTTGGTAAGTTCAGATTTGCAACCTTGAGCCTAGAACCAAAAGATAGAGCAACACAAGGATGCAGACAGAAATAACATCTGGAAGAAGGTGATCATCAAAGAGTTGGTGGCTCATCTGACCTTTTGACTTGCAAGAAAAAACTACCTGGAGAGCTGCCTGCTTTCCTTTCAGGAAATCTCAATTCAGAGATCCACAGGAAACTCATCAAAATGAAGAATCAAACAAGGAGAGGTTCACCTCAAACCCAAAACACCCCCAAAAAGGATGCCATGGATAGGGGTCAAGAGGAAAACCTTGAAAATATTTTCAATGATCAGATTACTAAAAGGAACAATGAACAAAAAGAAGAAATAATGAAGGGACTAAGTAAGAAGACTGAAGAGATGAAAAACTATTATCAAAGAAATAGACATACTCAAAAACGAAGTAAAGGAGCTAAAATCTGCAGTCAATGACATGAGAGGAACTGGAAGAATTTAATAATAGACTAACTTCTACAGAAAACAGAAACTCAGCTCCTGAAGAAAGAAGTTCTGACAAAGAGGCAGGGTGAGCAAGCTAGAGCGCACGATAACAAAAAAGGAAAAAAACTAACTGAACACGAACAGAATTTTTTAAATGTTGGGGATGAAATGAGAATAAACAATCTAAGAGTAATTGGGATACAAGAAGAAACCAAAACGCAAATGAATGGGATACGGAACATTCTAATGTGAATTGCTAAAGAAAAATTTTGCCCATATAAAAATAGAGTCATATATGCTAATCCAGGAAGCTTCAGGACAACCCAATAGGCCTAATCAAATGAGAAGCTCACCTAGACACATCATATTCAAAATGTACAACAGGGAAATCAAGGTAACAATCTGAAAGCGGCAAGGGAGAAACACCAAATCACATTCAGAGGCAAACCAATAAGAATCACATCCAACTTTTCAGTTCAGACTCTGGAAGCAAGAAGATCTTGGAAGGAGATCTTTCAATGCCTGAATGAACACAACATGCAGCCAAGAATACTATACCCAACAAAACTCAGCTTCAAATCTGATGGGGAAATAAGAACTTTTCATGATAAGAACTTGCAGCATTTGTGAACAGAAAGCCAGCATTACAAAGAATTCTCAAAGATAAACTCCAGATACAAATACAAGCTAATATTCCTCAAAACCCACAAACAGAGGATATTCACTAAAGGTACAGGCTATCAACAGACAACTAAGACAGCAGAGAACTTACTAATACAACACAATGAACATGAACCATAACCACCTAACAATTCTAACACTAAATGTGAATGAATGGTCTCAATGCACCAATCAAAAGATACAGACTAGCAGAATGGATTAAAAAACAAAATCCAACAATATGCTGCTTACAGGAAACCCACCTTACAGCCAGTGACACCCACAGATTAAGGGTGAAAGGACAGAAAACAATCCACTAGACATATGGTCCAAGAGAGCAAGCTGGAGTTGCAATTCTTATATCTGACAAAGTGGATTTCAAAAATAAATTAATCGAAAGAGATAAAGAAGGCTACTACCACATAGTAAGGAGAACAATACAACAGGAGGAAATAACCACAGTAAATATATACTCTCCAAACACCAATGCTCCCAACTATGTGGAAAAAATATTCCAAGATATAAAACCACTTGTGGGCCTACTTTCACACTCCTTTATCACCAACACACAGATCATCCAAGCAAAGAAACAATAAAGAGATCTCTAGTCTAAACAACACCATAAATCAAACAGACTTAACAGACATCTACAGAATATTCCACCCCAAACTGGCAGAGTATACCTTCTTCCCAGATGCACACAGACCTTCTCAAAATATATCATATACTAGTTCACAAAGGAAATCTCAGCAAATAAAATAGTAGATATTATTCCATGTATCCTATCAGACCATGATGCCATGGCCCTAATAATTATTATACAGCAAAAACCATGGCACAGAACACATATATGTGGAGATTGAATAACATCCTATTAAATAAAGAATGGATCCAAGAAGACCTCAGAACAGTAATTAAGGCATTCTTGGAAGAGAATGAGAATGAGGATACAACATATCTCTGGGAGAGCATGAAAGCATTCTTAAAGGGAAAATTTAGTGCACTGAGTGTCCACATTAAGAATCAGGAGAGATCCCTAGCAAATAAGCTTATGCTCCAACTCAAATCTCTAAAATAAAGGAAGAACAGTCTAATCCCAAAGCCAGGAAAGACAGGAAATAATTAAGATCGAAGCTGAAATCAATGAAATTGAGAACAAAAAAAAAAACAATAAAAAGAATTGACGAAACTAAGAGCTGGTTCTTCAATAAAATTGACAGACTCCTAGCTAATCTAACTAAAAGAAGAGAATCAAAGCAAATCACAAAACCACCAACAAAAAGGGGGTGATCACAACTGACCCCCTTCAAATCAAAAACATTATCAGAAAATATTTTGAAAAACTATAATCCTCTAAATCAGATAATCTGGATGACATGGACAAATTTCTAGACACATACAACATCCCCAAATTGACACAGGATGAAATTAAAATCCTAAACAGCCTAATAAGAGGCACTGAAATCCATACAGCAATTAAAAGTCTTCCAAAGAAGAGGATCTGATGGATTCTCTGCAGAATTTTACCATACCTTTGAAGAAGAGCTAACACCTCTGCTTATGAAGCTATTCCAAGAAAATGAAAAAGAGGGAACTCTCCCAAACACTTTTTATGAAGCAACCATAACTCTGATACCAAAACTCAACAAAGACACATCAAAAAAAGAAAAAATCCTTAATAAGGTTCTTGCAAACTGCATTCAAAAACACATCAAGAAAATAATTCATCATGATGAAGTGGGCTTCATTCCAGGTATGCAAGGCTGGTTCAACATACACCAAATCAATACATGTGATTCATCACTTAAACAGAATTAAGGACAAAAACCATATGATCATCTCAAAAGATGCAGAAAAGGACTTCAATAAAATCCAACACCCACTTATCCTTAAAACTCTAGATAAAATAGGAATCAAAGGGGCTGGAGCGGTGGCTCAGTGGTTTCGGCGCTTGCCTGGCAAGCACGAGGACCCGGGTTCAAACCCCAGCACCACGTACACAACTGAGTGTTGGAGCAACTAAGGCCATGTGAAAA